>JARK01000331.1:29570-69798 GCA_000688135.1 Ancylostoma ceylanicum
GATAAAGGTACGCCGGCGTCCAAAGTGGGTGGAGTCGGGTCCGCCGTTGTGATAAAGGTACGCCGGCGTCCAAAGTGGGGGGAGTCGGTTCCGCCGTTGTGATAAGGGTACGCCGGCCTCCAAAGTGGGGGGAATCGGGTCCGCCGTTGTGATAAGGGTACGCTGGCGTCCACAAGTGGGTAAACGCCTGCGAACGGGTCGACAGATGGAGATGTAGTGACTATTACACCACCCAAACCATTCTGCACACATCACCTCCCCTCCAGCGTGTTCTACCCTCATTTGGGTCTGAACACACCGCTCCGTCCTCTTTTATATGTCCATGCTGATTGTTATCAATGGATCACTCACAGCAAACAAAAAATGATAAACCATTTTCCGTGCTCATTCCAGGTTGAATCGGTTACATATAGTTACGATTAGCTATTTCACCCGAAAAAATGATTAAATTGCTCTGCGAGACGCAAGCAATTCTCTCTAATCAGTCCATTTTTTATGCGGAGGCATATAGGGAAAACGGAGCGAAATCTGCATGCCCATTATTCTTCTAGAATGGATGCGAGGTGAAGTCATGCGAGCGAAGCGAGCATAAAGAAAAGTCTGGAAGTCCGGAGTCAGCCGGACGGCCAGACTGGTAACCAATACAGTCCGAATGTCCTATCTCATTGGATCTTGGCTTAGCGAAGATCGGTGGTGTAAAAGTAAATTGAACAATAATTAATGCAATGAGCCCTACCTGACCTTTTCACTTGGAGCGTGCTTTCTCCGCGCCCCGTGTCCCGGTCCCGATACGATTCTGCAGTCATCGAATCCGTCTATAGGGCAATTTATACCAGATGCGACTAATCAGACGCATGTATCCATTTGCGAAAGACTTTCTATGAAGACCTGTCAACGCAGCATGAAATTCTCAATGAAAAGAATGCGCAGCCGTCGCGAGGCCGTAAACGCGTGCGACTGAGCTGCGACTGCGATGCGACTAGCCCCTATCCTTTATCATATAGACACACGTGCGTCAGTCGCACGCATCCAGTAGAAATTGCCCTTATCTTTTCGAGAAGGGCTGTAGCCATAGAAGTCGTCAGGGCCAATACGGGAATGTTTAAATCAAGATCTCATGGGTAGTGTGGGGATCACCCTTACCAATCTTGAAGTGGAAATTGTCTCGATATGTTTCTGTAGTATTTAAAATAGGTAGTGTTACGAAGATTTAGGTTTTTTTGCAGGTAATATTGCTCTTCAGAATGCTTACTTTGAAATGTACAATTTAGGCAGAAGATCGTGCTCATCGCGTAGGACAGAAAGACAGTGTCTTCGTGCAGTACCTTATTGCAAGAAATACTGCAGATGACTTTATTTGGCCTCTTGTACAGAAGAAACTTGACGTTCTTGGCCAGGTATATTCATTAGCGCTTTCTTTAGTGCTTTCCTTAACTAAAGGCTGTTTATTTTAGGTCAGTCTATCGAATGATACGTTCAGAGACGCTGAGCGATCGCACTTGAGGTGCGAATCTCATCATAGCGAGATAACCGACTTTTTTAATACTGATGAGAACCTAGCTTCTGCTGCCAAGCGTGCAAGAATAGAAAACTAACCGGTTGAAGATCTCTTACCTATTGCATATCTTTGTAAACTCTCCTGACCTTGTTTTACGGGATTGCTGCTTCCTGGTGCTTTTCTTTACATTTTAGCACTTTGAAGTCCTCTTCTTTGATATAGCCTCTCGACTCGGTGAATCACCATAAGTGCTGTTACAGTGCGTTGTTATTTATCCTGATATAAACTTACATTCCTTCACTGTTTGTGGACAATTTAGCGTAAAGCACTCATGTACAGAGAACGCTCATCACTATTGTTGAGGCAGAGCTCTCCTTCGAACGTTCTCAGAGTTTGAAAACATCACAGAGTCTGAACAGCATCAACAGTAGCTTTCTTATAGAAGGAGACGAAGTGTAGGTGATGCTATGGTTAACGTACGTAATCTGTGAAGCAATACTAGTTGTTAAAAGTTGTTTGACATATGACATACTTGTTAGCAATAGGTTATCAACCTTCAGAAAATTCATTTCGACGATGTGAGCGGATATCATTCATGAGATTTTGTCCAATTGTTTACTGTCTACTATAGAATTCTGGAGAGTTTATCCCGGATTTTACTACCATTCGGAAAGCTTGAAAAGAAGACCGAAACAGTTCAAAAAATTACGACAACCTCTAGCAAGTAGACCGAAGCATTGTTTAGCTACGCTTTTCTGTCGTATTGGTTTCTCAGTTTCATTTTACCGTCTACTTCAAAAGTTCAAAAGTACTAGTACGAGACAATTTTTTATCCCAGCCGCAGGATCCTGGAGGAACAGCCGTGAAATTCGGTACATACGTCGACTGCGACATACACAATTTAACAGACGCCTAGAAAATAGATGTGATCCTACCCACATCGCGACTCCTTCGTATTCAACTCTGCGTGGTAGGTATTTCCATACACTGCGCTGTAGTCCGTGATTCCACTGCTCCTCTTGTGTCACTTTCGACATAGGAGAATCTGCAATCGTCTCGGTATATGCTCCTGTCGTCGGTGCTTAGGGTTATTATCCGTGGTTCTGACGGACAGCCTATCTGGAGAGAAGTTAGTGATCTGCGACTTCCGAAAGGAGGAAAGACCCTTTCATTCAAGCAGGTTGTTTGCTGTTTTGCTACTTCGGTACAGTTTTGATCATTTTTATTTGAAGTGTCAAATGGAGGGGAAACCTTAAAATAATTCGTATGAATTATCTTATTAACATAATAGATTGACACTGTATTATTGTCTCGTGTGACCTTGCACTCATCTATACAAGATCGGAAGTTGCAGAGGGTTAGTGATCATTTTGACCGTACATTTTTAGGTGTAAAATTATACTGTCTGTTTCACCAATGTTGCCACTTGGACAGAATTATAGAAAGTGTCCTGTCATCGGATCGGTTTTCCTCCGAAACTCCATCTAGGAGTTATTCGATGCCATAATGATGAAAATCACACTAGTTTTCTACCATACCCTCATTTTTGTAAGGCTGTAGTTTTCTACCATACTCTCATTTTTATTAGGCTACTATCGAGATAATATGGCGGAATGGAATAAAAGGTTGGTACCGATAATGCTATAAAATGCTTAATCTGGATTCGTTACTTGCAAGGAGACGCAAAGCCGACCTTATCACAGTAAAGAAAATCATTGCGGGGAAAATCCTTCTCAACTGTGAGGGGTTTTTCACATTTCTACCTTCTATTACCAGAGGAACCAAACTCAAATTCTACTTGCGCAAACCTAATTCAACCTGCAAGAAAATTTTTTTTCGCACACAGAGCGGGGCTTGCATATGCGAAATCGGATAAATTATCTTAAACCTGTTGTTGGTAGTATCAAAAAATCTTCTGAATCATGTCTGCCTACCATTACCATTACACTGGATGTAACTTCTGATTTCCGTTCGTCCTATGTCTTGTTTAAAATGTTGTAGTTTTATTGATCAACTCGTCTGTTTTTGTTTTTTTGCTGCCATTCTTCATGTGCATTGCACGTGCAAAGGGTAGGGAAACCGCAGTGATGACAGTGACGTTTGCCGCAGCCTTGTTAACGAAGGTGGGGTTGCGGTACAATATGGATACGATGTTCATGTTTATCACTTTCAAAAACCCTTTCATCAATCAATGAGGAGAATTCCGAGATTTCTTCACAGAAAAAGCGGGATAATGTCTTATCGAATTGTCATTTCCTTGCCAAAATTGACATTTTCTATTTCTTTCCTGTTGTACTGCTAAAACATCAAAGTAGAAACGGGACTACGGTAGAAAACTAGTGCAATTTTCGTGATCAGTGCATCAAACAATCCCGTCAAGGCGGGAATTTCAGGAGGAAACCGATCCGGTGACAAGACACTTTCTATATTTCTGTGCCAATTGGCAGGCTTCCAAGATGGGGAAGGTCTCCCTAGTTGTTATAGGCGAGACATGTTTTGCCCGTTTCCAGTAACTGATAATGCTCAATTTCCAAGATTTGACGTGTCTTGTGTAGCTACACGCAAAACATTGAATTGCTCTAATTTTTGGAGCAGATAGTACGTGCCTTACTTATAATTGCTAAAAGTGTGCAGAACGTGACGCAACCATGCCCCGACGTCGAGCAGGCAATGTTGCGGTGGCAAGGCTGCGCACAGAGTTTGCTGTCGCACGTGCGGTGCTTGCTTGCGGGAGGTTGCTTTTTTATCTCACTGATCTGGAAGTGATCTTTCTAATCTATAAGAATCCATCTTGTTTGTAACAGCGACAGGTGCGGTAGGTGGGGCATGTGTGGACGATTGCCGGTGCATTTTAAAACGCTGCTGCACTGCCTTTCGACTCTGCGCGCAGCCCACTCAGACATTCAGGCGCGAGTCCGCCTGACAAAACGCCCCTTTTCGTTTCTTTCGCCTCGGCGGAGAGTGGAGTCCCAAGGAGCTCGTCTGACTTGTTGAGACCCGGCGGAAACCGTGGCCCAGTGCGGGATACGTGGGACGCGGTCACGCGCGGCCATGGAGCGAAAGCGGAAATCCGCTCCGGATCCGCTGGTTGCCGGCTTTAGCGTGCGAATAGCATGCGCGCTCCAGAGTTCAACACGCATTTTCGCATTCTTTCGTTTTCAGTTTCGGGACAATATCCGGTCCCCCGCTGAAGCTTGCAGGACAAAATCGGGATGTTGCTGGACAAAAACTCGCAGTTTTCGATGACTCCCGCTCACACTCGAGGGGGAGTCATCGTTTTGTCAGGCGGGACTCCCCCCTCTCGAATGTCTGAGCAAGAGTTTGCAAACTTTTTTGCCGCGACGGCGCCTTCCGACGTCGCCCAGCGGAGTGCAGCTACGAATGAACAATAACAAATGATGCAAGTGCTCCGAGTCTCGCACTTGCACGCTTCGCGAGACTTCGGTATCGACGTACCCATTATTTTCGAAAAAAAAACTGATGAAGCCGACAGTTGCGATATTAAGTAGATCTAGGATTGCCGAATGTATTGAGTGAGCGCGCCCGCCTACTTGCCCGCGAATTTCGAATCTAGGATTGGCGGGATCTGTCCGCTATATAAGGACCATCAGATCATTGTAATGTTGTTCCTATTCTCTTTTTGCTGTATTGCTGCTATATCCTCTGCTCATGAACTTAATAAAATCCTGCCGAACCCCTGTGTGGTCGTGTAGAAGAGTGTGGTGGCACGAAAATACCATGTGGTTGTGGATTTTCCCTCTTCTTTCTAACCAACCGGATGCACTGGGACCATTAACCCATTAAAGCGAGTCTCATATTCTGTTATTTTGTAAAGGTTTCCTATTCCTTCTTCATGACCACCCTCGCATCCTTCCATGTTATGAGCATCGTACAAGAATGCAACAAATTAGAAAATGAACGTTCCTAGCAGAAACCAGTTTGAAATGACAAAATTCTCGTTCAAGACTAATCGGAAGGCACAATTACGATAACGTTAATTACGACATTCTATAAAGGCGTACTAACGCTAAATATAGAAAACAACTGAATCGCGCTCAAATTTCAAGTTTTTGCTGGGATCAGCACAACGAATGTTCAACGCAGTCGCCACTTATACGAAGTACATATGCCTAAGCACGCGATCGCGTCGCGGCAACTGGATAGCTCGTGCAAAACTCAGTCGCGGCGACCAAGTCGCGTCGCTTGAAGTATGCCCAAGGCTGAATGAATCCTCTCCTCAGACAATGGAGCGGGCCGATTGCGCTATCAAAATGGAGTTTGTGGGCTGACCGCGGCACCAAAATATGGTTTGCGGGCTGACAGCGCACCTTAACTGAAAGTCTGGCTGACCGCGGTACCGTCACTATTTTACACTATTTTATACACTATTTTAAGAAGTACTGCTAACAAACGATTTTATCTCAAAAAAAAAAAAACGCCTGAACCAACTTTGATGAACCCACTGAGACGTTTTCGTGCTTTTTAAAGAGTATTTCCCTTACTCATAATTACTTTCGAAGATAAATCACTCAAAATTTCATCTCCTTCTTGACCCTTTTCTTCGTTTCTTGATTTCACCAATTCCTAACCAATGGGAAGAGCTGAAAGTTCTCTGAGAGTCCAGAAATAGTTCTGATACGGTGCGGCGGCGCCTAACATCTTGGATAACTAAGTGCCGGCTCGTTCATTATAGAGAGTCAGACATACGCATCAACTAACAAGGTCATATAGTCCTTCTCAAAAAGATAGACGGATTGCGAATACGGTTTCTTAGCGTTGCGGTTGCAGAATCGCGGCGGGACCTACTCGACCCTCTCACTTAGAGCATGCTCTCTCCGCATCACTCGTTCAGGTCCCGCCGCGGTGGTGCAGACGCGCAATCCGTCTATCTTTTTGAGAAGAACTGTACCTCAAAGGCTCATTGTGATCTTCGATAATTCCCGCAAATAGCCTGATGAGGTTCTGATATGTCCCGAGGCCGACCATTGTACGGACCCGCGGATGTTGTGAAGAAATCATCTTGCCTCCACTTGTGTCTGCCCGCTTTACAGGGGCATCTCGCACGGCACTGTTTTCTGAGTCGCTTCCGCTTGCATTCGCAGGTGCCAGTTACTGTAGCGCTTCGTCGGTAGAATCTTCTTTGTTTGCGCATACAGGGTGACAACAAACTCTTGGGTCAAAAATAATAAACTGTGAAACCGGGTTTTGTTAGAACAATCAACCAAAAATTTTGATGAGCTGCGCAGAAGTCTCCCCTTGCTTCTCCGGGGAGTTGAAAAAACTTTCGACGATTGCAGCGCAAAAGTTAATCGGTCTAATATGACTCTTCTCCTTAGTTCTAGAAAGTGGAACTTGATGTCTCAGCAAAATTCAGGTTTAATCCTGTGTTCTCTGGCCTGTATATGAGAAAGTAGGAGTCTCAGTCAACATTGAGTTGCTTCTTCTTTTAAAAATTGATGGAAAACTCCTGTCAAATGTCCATTCTTTTTATACCAGGAGTGCTCGAGGCTAAGAAATTGCAACAAACCTTTGGCCAAAGACTTTATTGCCACCCTGTATATCTCATCACATACAGTGAACTCCAAACGGCCGTAGACAAGGGGCGGGACCGCGGCGCGGCGTTGTTGAGCAGAGACACGGGGCTCTGCATGCCGGTTCTGGTTATCTGCTGCGGTATGGCACTCGAGTTCTCTGCTTCTGGCAGAAGCAGACAACCACAGCTAGCATGCAGACCCCTGTGACTCTGCCCGAGGACGCCGCGCCGCGGTCCCGCGGTATCTTGTCTATGGCTGTTTGGAGTTCACTGTATTTATATCACATATTTCTTTATTAAGTGCTTTCTAGGTAATGATCTTCACAATGAACCGATTTTTAGAACTCTCTAATCGCTTTCACTATTTGCCTGGGATTCTTCGGCTATTGTGCAATACAGGAAGAGGTGAATCCAGATTCCAAGTGGGCAGGTTGGTAAATGCGTCGTTTTTTTTTGATGTTGGAGATTTTGAGGTTTTTCCTCTCATCGTTTAACATTTTTAAGGAATCTTTCGTGGACTAACTCGAGAGCCCTTAAAATGGTTGGGAGCGGACAAGATGGAGACAAAGCCGAGGCCAGGCCTCTCAGCGCATCAGAGGTATGCGATATGTTTCCCGGGAATTTAAAACTTGTTCATTCCTCCCAGCGGTGCTCTTACCTTCGAATGCTGAACCGCGACGCGCACATGAATTGACCAATCACAGTGAAGCAGCGTACCTCTTATCACGCAGTGTCAACCTTGGCCTAACTTTGGAACCCCGTGAAGCCCCAACGCTAGCCTGGTGGGACAAGTCCCTAGTGATAGGCCGTGGGTTATTAGCCCTTTTGGAGCCGCTTGCCCGGTAAAAAGTGTGATTTTGGTTGGGTAGGTGGGAACCCCTTGAAGACCCTAGTGACCGAGGGTAAATGATGCGGAGCTAACCCCGGTCCCACTAGAAACCGATCCGGAGTGAAGGGGTTGCGCCTCTCCACCCGGTCGCCTGCCAGAGGAGTGACCCGAGGCCCGAGTGGTGCTAGAAGATGCCGACGGCAAGGGTTCCCTAGCCCAAGGGGGTTGTTGGGTACTACGACTCTTTCGACCTTCTCCCAGAATGCCCGGGGCGAGAACGCGCCTGGTGGATCTCTCACTTCCGGCAGGAGTGACAACCTCCGCCCTTTGGAGAGTTCCCCTCCTTGGCGAGAGCCGCCACTATTCCCGATAACCGGGTCCCGAGTATCCCCGCTCTGCAGCGAAATCCGCTCCATGGTGGCCTTTTAAATTCACCCTGTTGGAGGAGTCGCCTCGCTCAAACACCACTCTCGATGGAGAAGTGCGGCTTCTCAGATCACGGACGCTATCAGACCGCTTGTTCTTTAGCGCAGCCTGGAAAATAGAGGGATCTTCAAGGAAACCGGAGTTTCGAACTCCACTTAAACTCAACGAGCACAAAAAATATTATAGCAGCAATGAAATTTACAAGGTACTCGCGGCCTAGACCGATCGGATACCAAGACGGACCACAAGAGTTTAATTGAAGCTTTTATTAAGGCTTCAAAAATACGCAGCTAAACTAATGCTTCAGAGTTAGGCGTGCGGTGGATATGAGGAATAAGATATAGGAGGTAAGTGAAGGATAAAATAAGCGAACAAATAAGTGAATAAAATGGCGAGTAAATAGGATGGATTAAATAGGAATAAAAATAATTCAACTATTTGCACAGTTTACACCACTGTGTGCGCCGGCCCGAGTTTTACTTCACGGGCGAGAACTGAGCAGGAAATATGTGGCATGGGAATTTCCTCACGCCTACGGACTCTAACGCGGCTACGCTACGCTTTGGCTAAGTTTACACTACGCCTACGCTAGCGCTGCGCAACTTCCCCCCGACTGACTAGGCTTAGGAGAACTCAGGGGCTACAGTGAGTAGCCACTTTAGATGGAACTTAGAAGATGTTAACTCCCTCTCCTACACGGCACTAGGGCACGGTGCAGACTGGGTTGGAGAGCTTTCCTACTGCTAGGCGACAACCGCCAGGGGTTTGCGGTGCCGCAGAATAGTACTCAAGGCCGTACTGCTACGACCCGTCAGAGTATGGCCTGAAGAAGGTCCACCACTTGAGGTGTACCGGCGTTTCCCGTCCGTTCGCTCAGCTACTCTATGCGCTTAAACCGATCACGAGTGTTGATGTTGAAATCGCTCCTCGATCTCTCGCTCCAACGCACAAGCAGAAGAAGAACCCAATATGGTAGCGGCGCGGCCTTATATAGCGCGGCGCCCTGGGAATGCCCGGCTAGGGCGCGGCGAGAGAGTGCAGTGGCGCGAGGGTCCGTCAGACAAGCAGAGGAGTTTCTCACGCTGCAAGGCACGCAGCCAGAGGAACCGGATCAAAGTTCATGAGAACAACATTTTAAGGCAATGATCGAAGGAAACTGTACAGAATACACACAAAAGGAGGAACCAATGGAGAGCAGCCACCGCACGGCTGACAACAGGCCAAAACAAAGGAGGATTACATGCAAAACGGGATCAGAGAAAACTTTTACATTTAATCCTAGCCCTAACATTGACAGCAGCCAACTTCCACAAAGCTCAGACATGGTTCAAAAAGAGTGAGGAAGTCGATAACTAAATAGTGAAAACTCTTTCTATGATGCATTACACCGGAACAGTTTGAATATTGCGCAGAAAATGAAAGGGAGTTCTTTTGTTCAAAGCCGGAATGCTGGAGGTGAGATTTGCTCTGGCTTCCTGCTTTCGTGCCAGTACCAACGCTCAACTCAGCACAGAAACTGCCCCAAATCGGCTTTGGAACCTTCGGGACCGCGGTGACAATAGCTTCTTTCCATATGTCTGGAACCTTTCCATATAATAAGGAAATGTTGAAGATATACGAAAGTGGAACCCATAACTCTTCAGCACATCGCTTATAAATTATTTGGGGTATTCCATCATAGGTTTCAAAGATCGATTGTTTAAGCGAGGCAAGAAGACGTCTAACATCAAATTTCGAAACAACGGGAGCGACGCAAGTATAGGAGATTGAACTTTTTGCTGTACTCATACTAGATGATGTCCGACGGAAAGTTCCCGCAAAGAATTCAGCAAATGCTCTGGCTTTACTAGATTCAGTGAGTAGACTCACTCCTAATGTATCCTTCAAGGCGACAAAACTGTTCAATTGTGTTCGACAACGAATGTAGGAGAACAATGGCCGCGAGTTTCTGGGAGTAGCCAGACGCTTCTCAAAATTTGATAGGAAATTCTTCAAGTGGAATATTATGCCTTGACAAATCTTGCGGTAAAGGGAACTGTTTACGCGGTTGTCAAGGAACGATCGCTCCCTCTGTACGAAAAGTGATTGTATATCTTGTAGATCTTGTAGATAGACCTGCAACCAAGTATGGGGAAGGCTGTATGTGGAGAGATTCCTACTCCACAAAATTTTTCTCAACCATTTCCGCATTTTTTTCCTGGTTTAGATCATTCCTTCAAATTGAAGGCACTCTGTCGTTCCAGTTCAAGCGGAGCAGTACGGTTTATGATAAATCTTGCCAGATTAATGCATTTTTTCAGGTAGCCGAACTGATTGGAGAGCCAGCACCGGAAACTGACGGCTTTTATTTCCAACAAACCATGTTACGTATAAAAGATCCAAGAAAATCGCTGCCATTCTACACCAAAGTGCTTGGAATGAGGTTTGTCGGCATTGAACTGTCTTCCCCTTTCTTGTGATATACTAACTCTTTGGTGGATTAGGCGAAGCCCACAATACTAGGGTTCATTTTTAGATTGTTGAAGCAAATGGATTTCTCGGGTGGTCAGTTCTCGCTCTATTTTATGGGTTATAAGAAAGCTGATGAAATTCCGGCTGGAGAAAAGGAAAGAAATCATTTTGCGCTCTCTACCCTAGCTACGATAGAGTTGACTCAGTCAGTTTTATTGTTTTTTCCTTTCGAGTTCACACTATGTCTATCCTTATGTATATAGCAGGAGTTGCTACTTCGTAAATCTTTCACAAATCCTGGGAATGTGAACTTTCATTTTTTCAAATGTCTTACAGCAACTGGGGAACGGAGAGCCAGCCGGACTTCAGCTATCATAACGGCAACAAAGATCCGAGAGGATTTGGTTAGTGTTTATGTAGTAGTGTGACTGTATAGTAATCTACTAGTTGCTGAGTATTAACATTGGCGTGTGAAATCACTTGAAGCGTAAGTTTGATGTCCAAAATCATGGACATGAAAATAATTGTCCACGCCCATTGCACGAAGTGCCGTTGAGGCTCACATAATTGATGTGACTGAAAACATTTCGAGATAACCCCTACGAGCACCTTTCACCGTTCCAAAGCGGAACGCATGGAGAAAATGGTGATCAGATTTGTGATCATGTGGTGAATAACCCTTGCGAGCATGCTTCAGCCAGGTCCCGAGCAATACTCGCGAAAATCAATAAAATCAATAAATCAATAAACATGTCGCTCAAAATAGTTGCCAGATCCGTGATCAGCGTGATGGATTACCCCAGTGGGCACATTTCTATTTGGGTTGCAGCCAAACTGATTGTGAGACAACCGATAAAATCGGTTGATAAATCGATATCCGGGTCGATAACATCCTGCGAGGAGTAGCCTAGACCCCAGCTGGGTTTGGATGGTGTCCCATGTTCTCCGTACTCCTTCCTTCGCCACCTCTTCAAAATACTCGTTCTCATCGTTCTATCGATCTCATCAGTTTGTCATGTGTTTTACTGCAGTGTGATGGAAAAATGTCCATAGGAGTCATCCAAAATGCTGAACGGAATATAGATGCCTAATTGTAAGCACAACAAAAAATTTAAGTCAGATTGACAAAATTGATCACTCAATACCTGTTTAGTTGCGCCAGTAACATCAGCCTCAACGGCAGTTTGTACAATCGCCGCGAATCACAGTAATGTTAAGATTCCGAGAGTCGAGCTAACATTCCAACCTATTTCACACGCTAAAGTTGACATCAAGCGACTAGTATTAGTAGTATCATACAAGGCAGAAAAAAGCGTTCAAAGTTTAAAAATTGCCAACATTTGGAGAAAACTTTGGGCTTGGTTTCAATCCAGGGAATGCTGCACGGCCTTAGAAAGAGCAAAGCTTCATCTATTCCCCAGGAACATCGCATCTGAGAAAGGTTCACTTTTGTGCGCGAGACGGGGCGCGGCACGGGCCCTACCTCTGCGCTTCTGAATTTTTCCAGAAATTTAGCACGCAATTCTGAGAATTTTATATGATCCATGCAACAATTCTATGTAACAACATCCACCTCACCAAAAGTGAAGGTTCCTGCCAGGCTTGGCCGAGAAGTGAAAGTTGGGTGAGACTCATTCTCAGGGTATTCCATCTATGCTCTTTACACTGATGTGGATAGTTCGTGATGCTAATACATTCATTCGAAGTGCTCAGACCACGTTAAAGAATCTTGGCAACCCCTTCTCACCTAAAAAAAAGTAGGTAAAGCCAGTTATTCGGTAATTCTGTACAAAGTAGGTGTGATATTCATGTTTAGCGTAACGGAGAACCCCAGCAGACATGTTCTCGCAAGCCCTGAGCGAGTGTGGAAGAAATAGAAATGAATAAATCAATACTTGTTGTAAAACGGTCGTCATATTCGTGTTCAGCGTATTGAGGAACCCTAATAAACATGTCCTCACCGACCCGTGGGCAAAAATGGCGAAAAATCAATAAAATCGAAAAATCAATACTTGGTGCAAAACCATATTCGTTTTTGGCATAGTGAGGAACCCTAGTGTCCGTGCCAGTTTCTGAGCAAAAACGGCGAAAATCAATAAAGTCGATAAAATCGATGAGCTAATCAGTAGCCCCCGTCGAAAAGTAGCCTATAACCCCCGCTGGTCCCTGTAGGGTCTACAGGCACCGATCGGTGGTCCCGATCGGTTCATCCCCCGCAATTTCTATGAGTAACATACAAACGTACAAACACACAAAGTTTCATTTTTATCTATACGGATTGGTATTTTAGGCCATATCGGCATAGTTGTGCCGGATGTCGATAAAGCTTGTGAGCGTTTCGAGAAAATGGGTGTGCAGTTCATCAAGAAACCGCAGGATGGAAGCATGAAAGGTCTGGCGTTCATCCAAGACCCGGATGGTTACTGGATTGAGATTTTCAATCCGAAAAACGTATGCTAATGCCTTTGGTGAGAATCGCTGGCTCTACTAGACGAAATAAATAGACGCTTCATTCATGGTTATTCTGGGTCATTCTTTGTTTATTGAATAATTGATAGTTATAGTTATCTGTTATAGTTACTGCATAAATTCTTCGATGCTTGTTGAGTGGTACACGATCACAACATAGAGGAGGTGTCAGCTTTTTCGGGTTAAAATAAACTTGTTTGAATTATGTATGTAAGTACATGAGATGTTCTGGAAATGCCAAGAATCTGTTCTAGTGCTGGCTGCGGCTACTCTCTGCAGCGAGAGATTTCTCGGAAAGTTCATGACCGCTTCTGCCATCGTAATTCTAGAGTACATCAGTCACAACCACAGAGAAAAATGAGAGTGGATGAGATAGAGAAGGAAAGAGATGCATTATGGCAATTCTTCCAGCCTCAGTGATTTTTTTTTCGTCTGACCCAGTTAAGAGAAAATATGAGATCTGCTGTTCTGTCACATAGTTTGCCGGTAGCAAATGGGTCGCCTCTCCGCGTGGGTCCTCCACTAAACACTGAATTAATCAGCTCAAAAGTGAAGAAATCAACATAATAAGTGTTGCTTTTTATGGGTCAGCATTAGTGAGAGTACGGCAGAGTGTGAAATTTTTGAAAAGTCGATATTAAAAAAATATTCTCATTTTTTTTCCTGTGTTCATGGGTTGCTCCGGCTGAATTAGAAGCCGTGTGGAATACAGTGCTACACATTTACAGTCTCTCAAAAATCCTTGCCTTATCCAACATTGCGCGTCGGCTGTCGATGGGTCCATGTCAAGAGGTGCGCTCGCTCATTATCTGGGTCATGTCGCACCTCGACCGCACCTTCCCACAGGCACAGGTTGGCATGACTACAGTATCCATCTGCAGAGGGACAACTTGTACGGATTACCGCGCGCGACGAGTGGGATTCGCGCGTCCAGCGAGCTGCGGAGATGGAAAAAGAATGCCGGAGAAGCTGATATGGCAATCCACAGCCCTCATGCGGGTACAGATGTATGGAGCGTGCCCTCATACAGCACTAGATGTTTCCTCTCGTATAAAGCTTCCCGAAATTTGTCTTTAGAATCAGTCCTGAATGCATTTCGAAAACGTAAAGACACTGTCCAGGCCAAATGTTCGATATTTTTTAGCATTTTCTTTCTCCACTTGACGAGCTGATTGCAACAATATTAGATTGATAATTGAAAACTGATAACTGAATTATGTTTGCAGTTTACTTGCGAATATTAACTCCATTTTCAATAGCTAAGCTTCTCCTGTTGATGGCGAATTTTTTGGTTGTTTTTTTTTCTTTGCTCAAGCATGAGTTCATCGGTATTCTGTAAACATTTGATGTTACATAATTTGCCGTGCGCGACGCGCGACGTTGACGACGCCAACGCTCGATTTGGCGAGGCCGCCTACCTCAGCTGGTAGCAGGTGATACCGATATTAACAGCTCGTACAGCCACCCGCAATTAAAGGTGCGACAGAGGTGCGAACGAGGCGCGAAAATTTTCCGAGCGCACCTCTTGACCGGGACCCGCTGTCGATATTTTCGTTCATAATGGTTGTCATATTCATGTCCAGTATTCTGGAAGCGTATAAAGTGCTCAGCGGTTGTCATATATGTGTTCAGCGTGCCCCAACACACATACAGTTCATCTAAAAAATCCTTGGCATATGGCCCATTAGCTCAGGGAGTACCCCTGGGAGGGCTATGTCTGCAATTACGAACGTAGCGGTATTGACCAAGCGATTGGCTGGTTCGACCTATTTTTCACACCGGTGGTATGATTCCTTCCAATTAGATGCTTCATTACTATTTCCGATCGAACCAGCCGATCTGCCCAGGCCCCAGCACGACCTTGTCATGGGGTCGGAGCGAAAACGAAGCCCCCTTTGAAAACCTAGGATTTTACGAAGCCCCGCTTGAATTCAATCACAATGGAAGTTACCATGAAATGTTCACGAACAAGGTTTCATCTTCAAAAAACTCCCCGAAATCATGACAACGCCGATTGAAGCTGTAGTTATAGTCGTCAGAGACCGACCGATCGGAGAACGGAAGCACGTACCGATCCTCGTCGGAATCCAACGCGTCGGATTCCGACGAGCATCGATATGCATACTAATTTAATGTGCGATCGGGCCGGTGTCCGACGCACTATAAATCTAAATATTAGGATACAACAAAAGGAAGAAACTCCGAACATGTTCAAAAATCACACTAGTTATTTGCGAAATAGTAAGAGCAAAGCAAAACTTGGCACGATAACGAGTAATGGCAACGAAAAGCTCACTAGACTGCAAGGAAACCCTAAATAGACGAATACAAGTAGGTAACGGCGGATGAAGAACAAGCTGATGTTAAAAGACTGTGTTAGCGATGGAGCGCGGCAGAAAAACACAGTTCGCAAGTTATGGAAAATCGGAGAAGTTGCTAAACACTGATAATACAGGCCCATGAGTATCACTTTGCGGGGTGTTGGATAGCGAATGGAAAAGGTTGTTGCAAAATCGATGTCGGATTTTCGGAGCACGAACTTTGGAATAATTTTTTGGAATGTGAAGTGAGGCTTCCACCATGTATTTTACACTTGTTCTAAAGACCATTTCTTCCTCTTTCCGCCTTTTCATTTTTATTCAGATCTGTCCACTTCTATTGCGGTTTTCGGGCTTGAATTAAAATGTACTCGTCCGCTAAATTTCGTCCCAAACTGTTTAGTGGACTCGAACTCGATAGCAAGAGAGTGGCTTGGACATGGAATATTACCAACCTATGCAGGAGGGAATGCTCAACAAAGTGGTAGCCCAGTGTTGGCCCAAGTCATTTAGTATTGGAGACACGTGCCTCAGAGTTATGGACTAAAATTCGGTGGCGTCAACGCGGTTTTGAAAGCACCAGTAGAAGCTATCACCAGGAGACATGTTCAGTATCTCGAAGGTGGAATTTTTCGTTCATTATTCCATTATTTCTGGGGCCATCGGAGAAACGAGCTTGATGGAAAAAGTGATCAATTAGATCCAGTCCGATTATCCTCCAGTATTCCATAGTGGCTCAAGACCACAGTTTTCACTCAAGACGCTCTGGAAGTAGATGCAGGCGGAGATCAAGACTCTTAAGTATTTGCCTGACTCAGCGGACTGTTCCCCTACCGATGACCACGAATTCAAGCGGTGGCACCCATCCCTGAGAGAAAGAATAAGCCGTAAAAATACGTTACCTCAGAACGATCTCGCCGCTTTTCCTGGGTCCGAAGAGCTTGGCTTCTGGCCTAGTGGAACGAAAACTCAGCGGAAAAATGGCGATGATGAGCTGATTCAAATGAGTACTAAAGTGGCAGAAAAGGTCCAGTTTTTGCCGAGTTAGATAATTCGAAGTCAACTTGTCGAAATCCGACATCGATTTTGCAACAACCTAATAGTACAGGTGCATGAAAAATGGATGGAAACTTATGCGTTCTGTAGGAGAACTATGCTCAGGACAGGCTGAGCTAGGACTCAGCCTGTCCTTGAGAAGCTGGCCACTTTACCGAGCATACAATTTCTTAGTTCACATAAGTTTGGCCTCATTTTTCGAACACTTATTGTAGGTATGCAAGCGCTTCTTCACCCCGAATTTGGTCTCATTCCGTGAAGTCTTGACTTAGCTAGGGCCTTGCGGCTCTACAATCATGCACTAAACAGCAAGCGCGCCTCTCCCACTGCTCCTTCATGATCCTGCGCCTGCAGCGTTTCCGGCTCGCACCCCATACGAAGCCCCCTTTGCTTTTTGCCCCTCTTACGAAGCCCAGCTTGCCCGATGACAAGCAGCGCTGAGGCCTGTCCCGAGTATCCAGGGCATATTTGTAACAGGAAAATAGAGCGAATCCCGCACTATCAAGATTGATCTAGCCTGACAGAAAACATTGCACTACTGCAGAGTAACGAGCCAGCAAACAATGTACAATAACTTATGCCCCCTGTAGTGTGATTAATGTTCTGAAATATGAGGAGTGAATTTACTTCTTCTGTACTTCCATGTATTCTCATTGCTAGACAGAATCAATAATGTATTAATTTTTACACATTATTTTTCAGAAGCAGTATTATTCATCTACTTCCCTTTATTATCTGGTATATTGTTCTTGAGATTTCTTCGTATTCAGCGGCACCATCATCTCCTGCTCGCAGTCCATTCCTCAGCATAACGATAATGACCTAGAATTTATTCAAGTACTCTGTGATGCATAGAGCTGGTCACGCGGGTGTGCGCGAGAAGTAGTCAATTTTCCTCACCTCTTCTTTTCTATCCAATTCCACGACTTGTAGTCCATTCCCAACAATTCTGATAATCCACTCCTAAGCATGATGGCGATCAGAGTGAGTAAACTAGTGAAATTCGCAGTGGATTATTTCACGAGATTTTTCAATTTGAGACAAGTCTGCTCGGGAATCATACAGCTATAGCAGAAAAAAATCCACATTGTTGGCAACGAAATTCAAACATTGAGTTGCAGATTCAAGAACTTTTAACATGGCTGAATTATGTGTAATTAGACTATAAAAAAAACCCGGCATCCTAGGAGATGGATAATTTCATAACATACCCCTTTGTGGACAGGGTGTTGCTCGTAGGTGAAACCATGCCCGAAGGATTTCACACTAGACAAGACAATATCTTCCTCGGTAGTTGTTGGACGACTTAAAAGATTCCAAACTTCTTCAGAAATCAATTTTTTCTAAAAGCAATAGATTTAACAGCGAGGAGTATCACAACGAGTGAAGCATTTATTTCTTACTTAATTTAGCTGCGCCTACCTCAAAGACTTGGCGAACCGCCTTCGCGAAACCCTCTGCAGTTCCAATTCCCATGCAACTTATTAATGGTAGTTCGAGGATCTTCGGATCATTGTACGGCACGATGTCCTTACAAAAGCATATTTGTTATCCACAGAATTATTCATGGCCTTCACCAATAGCTTCCACTATGTACTATTTAATCTGTGTTGGTGATAGTGCTGCCAAATCAGCATTGAATTCATGGAATGAGACTCAATTGAAGAAGGAAAAAATTGAATTAAGGAAAAGAATTGGTCATAATATACATTGCAATGTATTTTCAAATAGAATAGAAGCGTGCATATACTCCTGAGGATTTAATGTCTCACTAGTAAAATATGTAGGTGCAGTGGGCGTCGATGGCGGTGACCCGTCTGCGGCCTCGAAAAGAACGCGGGGCGACCGTGCCGCTCACGCTAGAATCGTCGTGGTAGTGGCGTATCTGGGTTTTCTTGATAGTTGTTCATCACATTTGATGATAACTAATAAGAAAACTGACTGACTATCAAGAAAACCCCATAATTTGATGTCCCGAAGAGGATTCTCCCTGGAGCGGCGCGGTCGCGCCGCGTTCTTTTCGAGGCCGCAGACGGGTCGCCGCCATTTACGCCCACTGTATACATGCTTAAAACTATGGTGGAACAAATACATTACGAATTCGAGCGGTGGTCGAATACAACAATACTTTGATGTACATACATACAGGAGTGGGCAATAAGATGTGTTGAGATCAATAAGTCTTTGGTTACGTCCTAGCCCTTTTCCTAGCTCAGGATTAACGAAGACTGCTTTCCGATAAAATTAAATTTCCAAAGCTTGAATCCAGCATTAAAAAATTATTTTTCAAAAGTATCAGCATGCTAGAATATTCCGGACACTAACAAATTTTTGTCAACTGGAGTAGTTAGTTAAATAGTCCTACCGTTCTCATGATGCCAAGGAAATATGGATAATTCGCTGATATCATCGCAAGGCCATTGTGCTGGATGTGAGACCAGATGGAGTTGAGCAGACTGAAGAACTTGGTGATCCCGATTATATGAAGCGCCTAGTAGACAAAGTACTGAGAAACTGCTCTTCACTCTTATAAATGACAAAAAAAAAACTCGCTATCTTTTCATGCTACTGAAAAAAATTGTTGTAAAACTATAACAGTGAGGGCGGTGCTTCTACATATCACCAGAAATCACTGAGTATTTAATACTAAAGTTTTTGAATTTTTGCAACGAAAATTTGAATTTTTGGAACGAAAACTTTATACCACAGTGGTTTCTTCAAATGTGCAATAATGGACTCCCATAGTGGTGGGTTTGATACCGTGGCTATAGAGTCGTGATTCGGATGCTGACTTCCTATGGAGAAAGAAATACCTAAAAACCACGTCCATTAGGTATGACACTGAATGTCGAGCAGAAGTTCTTTACCTTCACTCCATATTTCTTCATTATAAATCTGTGAAACGCTATAGTTTTGAGGATGTAATCTTCTTATCACTTCATCCACTATAAACCCATAAGTCAGTGCATGATACCCACGTGTTGTCCCAGGTACCCACAACGGCACCGCCTGAAAGCTATTGAATCTCAACAATAGTACGTAACTGTCACTTTTTGTAGTAATTAACGATTAACGAACTACATTCACGAATTTAACTGGAAAGGTTCTATATTTCGTTGCTGGAATTGCTTTCTACCCTCCCCCCCCTCCCCACCCCCACTACCTGGTTGTTTTCTCTTTGTTTCTTCTTCCTTTTTTCTGGACAGACTAAGCCTAGGAGCGCTAGAATGTAATTTATCTCGTCCTATTCGGATGTGGAGCGCTGTGCCTGTAGTGGGCGGAGCGTCCGAGCTCTGCTATTGGCCAGTTTGATGGATCGGCTAATCCTAAAGCTCGTTCGCCCCGCCTTCTGCAAGTACTATGCTCCATGTTTTCTTATGTGTAGCGTAGGCCCTAAGCGGGATTTTTATGATGTCTCGTATTTCCTAGCTCGTTCCTTCGTCACCTAGTTTACAGACGCTTCTCATCGTTTGAATTTCGCACCAATGCGCGTCGCCCAGTTTTTCGAAAATGTTGTCATAAGGGTTTCTATGATTTATATATAGATAAGAAGAAATAGGTGCAATAGTAGTGATGTATACACAGCAGGAGCACTACTATGTTGTTAAACAGGTTCCCACAGCTTTAGTGTGTTTTCATCCATTGTTAACAAGGTTCTCTCTATTGTTCTTGAGAAGTTTCGGTTCTTAGGGAACCGGGAGAATGAAGCTTGACGTTATGGGCTTCTGCGAAACGAAAACGTAGAGAAAGTAGAAGACGAGGTTCATCGAATTGCACCTGGTCAAATGGCACAGGAGTGTTTCTAGATCAAGAGGAGGCAAATCCAGAAGTGATTGTGAGATGATGCAATGTGTAGTTACAGCAGAGTCGTAGAGGAGGAGAATTTTTTTTCGCAGAGGTCGAAATCTGTAATTTGGCACAGTGTCTGGATGTCTCACAAGTGTCTCACAAAATGACGTCTATCGTTGAGATCTAACCACGATTTGGTTCCAGGTAGCAGCAGAGTCGAGCCATTTATGCAAGAAGATAAAGGTTGAATTACTCAAGTTTGAGGTAATCTGATCAAGGCGGCAGTAGCAAGGGGTATTTAATATGCTCAGCATGGATACAACGGAGACTTCGCCAGCTGAGGACTTTACGTGGGAATACAAGAAGAAACACTCACTTCTTCTATCAATGATGAAATTACGTGATGTTGTCTAGCATCCTCCAGACCAAACTCTCTTCCAAATGATACAAGGCCAGCCTGAGGAAAAATGAAAGACCACGTTCTTTATCATTTTTATTTGAGCCACACAGCAACCTTATGATCGAGCACGTCTCTCACTGAGATGCCACCTTTCCCATGCTTCGCAAATTCTGGCCAAAATGTGGATACCTGCAACAAGGATCACTGACCACGTTTGTAGAGTGGTAGGCCGTAGGGTTCCTCCAATGAAAAGCAATACGGCTATCATATTGCTGTTCAGTGGAGGAATACTACAACCGTATAAGAACAACAAAGAAGTATTTGTGAAATATTTGTGAAAACGGTCAAAATAGTACATAAATATTGAGAACTATTTTAGAAAGATTTCCTCCCAGAGAAAAGGACTACCGCTGCGGAATTCAAGTCAAGTGGAGTCGCGATAATCCTTTCCTCCGTGCCTCTGCCCAGCAAACCCACTGCCTGAATGCAGCAGACGACCAGAGTTCCCACTTCGCGGTCCCGCCCTTGCGCACAGCCGTTTGGGATTAACTGTAGGTTTCACGTGTGTTTTTCCCTTGGATGGTGAGACACAAGCGATTACTAGCACGCACGCAAACTGATGAGTTTTACTATCTAGTGAGTGAGGATAGGGGTCAGAAATCAATATAATCGAGTTCTCCCTTGTGTTTTTCTAACAGGAACTTTACATTTTCCTTGCAGTAATCTCCTAAGACAGGAGGCAGAGCAGTGCACACTACCTCGAAAAATTCCATCATTGTCTTCCTTTTTTATATTCAGAGTGACGCAATCAAATTCACACTATCTGGAATTTTATTATACTTGTCTGGAAATAAAGGGCTCTTCCTGTGTAAGACACATGACACGAACCTTCACTTTGGTGAATATCACATATATGTATGTATGCTTGAATCGAATTGAATAGGTTACTACGTAGCACATGCGAGTATACTTTAACAGCTATGTACTGTCTGTTTCACAAATCTTGCCACTTGGCAGGCTTCCAAGATGAGGTAAGTCTCGCCAGTTGCTGTAGGCGAGACATGTTTTGGCACGTTTCCAGTTACTGACAGTGCTCAATTTCCAAGATTTGACGTGTCTTGTCTAGCCACAGAGAAAAAACATTGAATTGCTCTCATTTTTGAAACAGATAGTATTTATTATACTATCTAATTAGAGCATTACCTTCCTATCGTACTGTAGTAAACCCCTGCTTGCGAGTATTGCGGCCGTCAGTCCAGCCCAAATTTTGGTGGTCGAAAATGCGACTGCCATGGTGTCCTTGGTCCAATTTTTGCCAGATTCTCTTCAAAGATTCGTTGCTTATAACAACGTACATAGAGTCTCCGACATGAGAAGAATGAGAATGATGGCTCCTAAGATAAGAATTCACGTTTACAATAAACCTTATTATAAATCAGGAGTTGTGTACAAGACGTTGAACGCATTCGTGCAGACGCACTCATAAATAAAATCTTCTAGGTTTGTAGACTCTGCATTAGATTTTTCATGCAATATAGCATCTCTGTCTGCAGTATGCACAAGCAATCAGCCGAAATAGACTGCAAAAAGTGGAGAGTAATTCCACTTCACTAGAAAAATTATAGCAGAGGACGTATGTAGGTTCCACTTGTGCTGTCACTCAACTTCCCTGTTTGGAAAAAATTGTCTCAGGGGTAGAAACTAAAGTCTTTCAACCCTTTTTTGAGGGAGAATGAAGGAATTAATTTAATTCCTTGCTTTTAATAATGTCAACCTTGAAGGTCCCATAGAAACGATTTGTTTAGTGTCTCTACGAGGTTCACCACAACGGGTGGGCTACCAAGTTCAGTGTAGATATTCTGTTTTCCACGAAGCTGTTTCTTGATGGTTTTATTATTGCAGTGAGCTTTCGGAAATTAATGCCTTCGTCAGACCTTAAATTCTCAAACATAATGCAAAGATGTCGCAGACAAACAGTAGATTATCAACACTACCGAGTGGAAAAGCGGCAGATGATGACTCTAGATCGCAAGCGGTAATGTTATCCTATATACATAAGTCTTATCGATATGAAAAGTGACAAGCTAGCTACAGAGAAGGCGCAAGACCTCACTCCCTCGTTGGTACTGGTAGAGTGGGTTGCGTTAGAACCGATGCACTTATATATTCAAGCGATCCAATCAAGAGATTAGCCTAAGCACATCCCTCAATTCCTCCCTAGTGTTGATCTCGGGTTCGTGCCTTCTGATTTCCCTAACCTCCATAATTTTTCCTTCCAGCGTCCTTGTTATGTTACGGTGGAGAATTCGAACCGTGGACGTGGGTGGTGGTTCGCACGTGTGTTTTAGGGTTCGATGCTTTGAAAAAGCTTCACTCGGGTAAGAGGTAGGGCAAGCTAATGCTCTTCGATGTTCGTCTAACCTTTGCGGAGCGGCCTCATGCCTTCACCAATGTACGTTTGATCACATCCATCACAGCTCATGTAAACTGTGCTTCGAAGTTCACCAATTTTATCATCTTTGCAATATTGGCAGTCTGTTTCAAAACACTTTCGTTCGTAAACACGTGTGGATGTGAGTAAGGTTCTTAGTGTTGGTGGTGGGCAAAATATGAGACGAATGGACAACGTGGACTCCTTCACAGCCTGATTGACTCTTCGAGCTGAACTGTTTCCCACATATGGGAGAACGAGTGGGAGCGCATCCATGCTGGAATGTAGAAACCGCGTTTTTGGAGGTTCCGGACGGTACCCGTTTTCTTCGAGTATGTGTTTAACATGATTTTCTACATTCAAGTTCGTTGTCGAGCACAGCTTCTCTTTCGTAATTTTTTAGGAAATTTCTTAACTTTTTTTTAGGAAATTTTGCACCATATTTGCTTTCACAAAGATTGGATGGGCACTTCTGGAGTGCACCAAGACATTGCGTGAGGGTGATTTCTTATACCATAGAGGTTCTACATGACCATCAACTATCCTTATTTTCGTATTTAGAACATCATCATCATCAACAACAACAGAAGAGCATCGATCCCTAAAACACACGTGCGAACCACCATCCACTTTCACGGTTCGAATTCTCCGCCGTAACCTAACAAGGACGCTGGAAGGAAAAATTATGGAGGCAAGAGAAGTCAGAAGGCACGAACCCGAGATCAACACTAGGGAGGAATTGAGGGATGTGCTTAGGCTCATCTCTTGATTAGATCGCTTGACTATATAAGTGCATCGGTTCTAACGCAACCCACTCTACCACTACCAACGAGGGGATGAGGTCTTGCGCCTTACCTGTAGCTAGCTTGTCACTTTTCATATCGATAAGACTTATGTATATAGGATAACATTACCGCTTGGGATCTAGAGTCATGATCTACCGTCTTTCCATTCGGTACTGTTGATAATCTACTGTTTGTGTGCGATATCTTTGCATTGTATTTGAGAATTTAAGGTCTGACGAAGGCATTAATTGCCGAAAGCTCACTGCAATAATAAAACCATCAGGAAAGAGCTTCGTGGAAAACAGAATATCTAAACAGAAATGAGGCTCAGAGACACAACTGTGCTGAGTTACAAGTTCGGTGTTTCGAATTTGGTTGCTATTTTAGGCTGCCGACGCTTCCCGCATTCAAACACTTCTACACGACTGCTTCTGTTGTTGAGGTCGTACAGAATTTTTTTCAGCTTCTCTGCATGCAATACTACTGCAGTCCATTGCTCACATGTTACAGAGTGACGCTTAGGTAACATTCTCGAAAAATCAGTTCTTTCTGTTTTGCATTGGTGGTAGTCATATAGATATACCTGCTGGTTTTCACTGGAAAAGTGCAGTTTTTCGAGCCAGCTATGACTTGTTCATATATAAGAGGACCTGGATATCACTTTGAAGAAAGAAAGAATAATTTCGCTCCAACGGCTGAAGAGACCTCGTCTTTTCTCAGATACTCTCGCAGCTACATCATCGTCAAACATGAGCTCTTCAGCCGTAGCAGTTCGCGAAGAGCTCCAAATTTAGCAGCACTTCAAAACCAGTATCGCAGTACGGTGCTGTCGTGAAGCCTCATTTGATGTTATGTGTTGATCAGCGAACGATGAGAGCTTCGGTGTTAGTATTTATTCANTGTTAAATAAAGAGTCCATATATCAACCTGTGAGGCAGAAGCATTAAGAAATCTACTATCTGAGAAATTCCGTGAATTCAATTGTGCGGCAAATAAACTTATTAGAATCTGAAGGTGTGTCATGACCGCGAAGTGTGCGGAAAAAGAAAAATAAAGTTTTAAAATGAGTACCAAGGTTATTTTAGGTGCTGATCACAATGTTACTGGAGGGAAAATTCCATGGTCAGAGGAAAAGACGGGAGTGGGAAATCCGGGGCTGTCCTATAATTATGAAACGCACTTTATTTCTAGACCCAGTCACTTGTGAACTTGTGTGCTATCCATATTTATGGTAGGAACGAGGTTTTCTCTATCCCACATCCTTATTTTCATGACTTACCGAAGCCTCTGTTCCAATTTTCTTCTATGCTAGAAGTTTTTAGAAGTGCTGCGTGTGTGCAGTTTGAGATTTGTCTGCAGGCAGACACGTTTGAATTCCGGAACTGTGACACTCGGCAGCCAAAAAAAAAGAGGTGATGACTCAACGCCAACAGTTGGTGCCTAATTCATGAGGAACGAATCTCAGTGGAGGACCTTTCCATCTCTCGTGACAGAAAAGCGACCTAATGATCGGCCCTCAGGTTATGAAAAGAACCTATTTATTACAAGTCGACAGGAAATAGTAAAATGCGTTTGGAATTATTTATTACTTTTTAGCGAAATAATGCCATTAAAGGCAGCACCCACGATAATTTTCATGCCAAAAATTTTGAACATTTTGGGGTGTGAGCGATAGTCCCAGAAGTTCTGCGCAAGTTGCACCACCAAAGACATCCGCATTCTTGAGATATAACAAGTTGAACAAGGGATCCGGGGATCCCCAGGCGAGTTTTAACGGAGTACGAATCAGCTGTTTTCTGCCCATTCTGTCAGTTTTCCAGAGGTAACGCTTGTTTCTAAGGCTCATTTCAAAAAGTTCCCCACTCTGATAATCTGATTCCCTCCATGTATGTCCTCTTAATTGTTATTCGACCATATCATCCCTTGTTTTACTCAGAATCGCCAAATTTTCACGCATGGTATGAATTTCAGTTTTTTTTGGCTCTTTACACTTAACCATAAGTTTCCTTTCTCTTCATGAGGAATGTTTCTGCAGTGAACTTTCTAATTCCTTTTCGTTTCTGATTTTTCTTCTTTAGAGAAGCTGCAGAATTAGTCAAATATCCACTTGCGCTTAGAAATTTGTGGACAACAAAGGCAGCGTTATCGACTTCCTTGATCTATTCCATCCGCAGAACTCGGCCATTTTGGCTATAAAGCAGTGAATTGGTAGCATCCGAGAACCATTTTACCATGAATTCCGACGCAAGTGATTCCTTTATCTGTGCTCCTCACAGTCAAAAACCCAAGATCATGCTAAAATCTGGGCGACAAATTTTTTCGTGGGTGCTGCCTTTAACACATTCCGAAACGAGAACCTTTCCCTGTGACGAGAGCCAAAGAACATTTTTTTTTTCTCGTAAAAAGAAGGAACGTAAAATGTGAATGTAAAATGTGCATTACTTTTCCACATGGTAATTCTTTCTTGACATGACATATCTGACGCTTCCTGGTCTTTGCTACATGGCCTGACTTACTATCAGATTTTCTGTGTATCTGAGTAGTTGGCGGCATGCCAACTGGCCTCATGAATGTTTTTTGAATAAATGTTTTTAATGAATTTTTTGTTTACTTATTATTGAACTCTTAGTTCTGTTGTTTTGTCTTGTTTGTTTTGATGTTGCTGAAAATATTCATAGTAATGACGAACAAAAATATGTACTACATCGCTGTCTCAAATGATGTTGAATTGCTAGTTTTTGTTACTGTTGTTATTGACCACCCTGCATGTATATCACTCTTGCCCAACAGTGCTGAGAAGCTCAGGAACAGGGCGCAGCACGAGATAGTTTAGAACTAATTGCAAGAAGAAAAGGAACTTATAATAGCCCAACTATGTAGCTTGTTGCTTTCGGACGTTCTCTGAAATCTGCGAAGGCCTTTTCAACGAAACCTATGATCAGTGAAGGTGTGTGTAGTCAAAATATTTGGAACAGTAAGGAAACCCTCGAATGCCAGTGGAGCTTTTTTTCAAGCGATGGCAGCAGAACCAAGTAGACCTAGGAACAGGGGCAAAGGAGTAGTTTGGAGTGGCTGAAACTGTCGGTGCAGCTTGATTTCAGGGTGCTATCAATTGGGCTCGATGGTCTGTGGATATCGCCTCACTCATCAGCATTCCGTTAGCTACAAATTCAGTAACTGGGAAAGTTCGAATTTGATGACAATTCTACTCACGCTGTAGCTAGATGTAAGCTTCAGGGGACTGGGTATTTTGACTATTTTGAGTGAAAAATTCTTGTAAAAATGCGCATTGTAAATATCAGTAATAGTATTCATCCCTAGTGAGTAGCTATACTGTTTTGCGATGCTAGAATTTTCAAACTTCAGCTATGATGAGGAAACTTAGAGCGAAAGGTCCAATGGGGGGGGAGTCCTTATTCACCAGTTCTGATCCTGAAAGATTCCTAACTCTCATCCACTTCTCGAATACTCTACTGTTCGGCCTTATAATTAAGAGTCTTTACGAAGCCTGGGTTAATTGCTAAGAAAAATATCAAAAGAAATCCCCAAATAGAAGAAATCAAGCCAGTAGAGCCTCTTTAGGCCTCATGACCTGCCGGTCAGAATGAAAAAGTATTCGGTAGTACTTTTTCGTGACCGGTCTGCGTCTCTTGCCTAATGATACTGTTTTCACAAATATGTATGATTAGATAATAGATCACGGTCTCAGCTCGGTTACCGTGAGGTCGAGACCACAGTGAGACCTCAAGGTGACCGGTCAGTTACCTTGAGGTCTCAGTTGCTTTACAATAGATTTTTGGAAATTTGACCTCGGGGTGACCTCGAGGTTACCTACGACGGTTACCTCACGGTTACTTCGTGGTCGCGACTAAATTACTACCACCCATGAGGTTCTGGATCCCGCTCGTGCCTTTTCCTTCGCTATTTTGTATTTTGTGGTTTTGATCCTACCTGCACTAGTTCTGAACGTTGGAACCCATCAAAACTGCACTGCAGTACTGAGCGTTAATGTGTTCGAATCTTTAAAACTACTCTAGATGAAAGAAACCCACTTTAAAGCCTATCGTTGAAATCACTTCAGGCCGTGAAGGCGTAAAATACAAAATTGCAAAGCACCGACGGAAACCAAACCCCTGAGCATCATTATATAATAGTGCGACGCACTAAGCGGATCTCTTCTTAGTGCGTGATCCAAGTGGACAAGCTCGTGAAGTGCTACCCCTTCTCTATGAATTCGTTACCCCCAATTCGCTTGACATTGTGGAAGGATAAAAGAGGTCTGGATCAGTGGTTATGTGCGGTATATCGGACGGCGATGCTATAGCACTTCTATACTTCTATGCACTTCTATGCTACAATTCTCCTCTTCCCGAGAGCACATTTTCCACCGATAAAACGGTTTCTGCAATTTTGGACGCACTTGACACAGACGTGCGCTCGGACGAGATCTATCGATTTAGTAGACAGATCGATAGTAAGCCACGTATAGTCAAGCGCGTCTTTCTCTGTCACCGACCTGACTTCGATTTGCTAAAAGGGGCTAAAATGCAGAGGACTCTGCCCAATTCAAAGACATATTCATCAATGTCACTCGAGGAGAGGAAGAACGATCACTAACTTAGAGCCGAAGCACCTGAGCTGAATGGATTACATCATAATTTCGAGCTTGTTTTTGTGGTTTAGAACAATAAAGTTGTAAAAGTCAGCGATATTCCAGCCAATCGTAGTTCTACGGGTAGATGAAAACGTGTCGATGCGCCTGGTTTGAATGATTTCAACTCTTTGATGTTGACTGTCTGGAGTATTACTAACAAATCTTACTAACAATCAATAACGTATCATCGTGAGGGAAAACGGGCGTGGTACTGTTTCGCGATTGGTTCGTTCAAATCCTCCTCCCGCCCATTACGGCTGACTCGTTCCCTTCGCGCGCGATTCCACTATATGTACATGACTATGCAAAATTTGAATGCGACCGGGGCGACTCGATCGTAAAGGGCGGGAAGACTCCGCCTCGTTTTCCCTCACGATGATACACACCCACAAAATATTCAGCTTCCATAACATTTTATTCATGCACAAACCTCATGTTGTCTCTTTTGACGAAGACTTGGCTAATATGGCCTTTTGACGATAATAATATTGCAGACTCCGAACGTGTCGTTGACTTGCCCTACAATGTTCTCCGTAAAGAGAGATTAACAAGAGGAGACGGAGGTGTGTGCGCTATAGTGCATTCGATGTCTAGTGTTAGAAGGGTCGATGTTCTATGATGTTCTACGATGTTCAATGTCTTGACACCAACATCAACCACCAACGAATAGCCCCTTTGTGATCGTTTATCGCTCACCAAATCATAATTCTAAAAATGACACAGAACTTCCGGAGCCTCTTTCTAATTTGAATTCCATCCTTACTCAAGTTTGTATTTTGGGCAATTTTAATTTTGTTGTTAATTGGATCAAACTGCTTCCGAAAAAACTTTTAGAACATCTAGTTGCGAGTAAGAAACCTTATAGGATAGGTTTTCAAAGGGAAACAGTGAGAGGAAGAGTAATACAAAACGCTTGTTCCACAACCAACTCGTGGTGCCTACTAGTGCTTCTTTGCTCGCACCGATTTCGTTGCGAAAACCGTGACGTCACTCCCGGTGCAGATAAGAAGGAAATGTGGGAACTGATTTGAAATCAGAGTCGCGAGCTTTACAAGGCGGTTTTGCATTGCAACAACTTTCAAACATATTTGCTCTGTGGTTGGAAATCATTTACGTCGAAATCCTGAGCTTCTTTTGGCCATTTAGCAGGTTACAAGTACAGCATGTGAAATCATGTTGGACAAGCTTAATTATATAAGTCTCGTTTTGAATTGGCAGCTTATGTTCGTGCATTTTCTTTGTCAGCTGCCTGGTCATAGCGGGCGGAACGCCCGCTTGCCACAGAGAAATGAACTTAGGAAGTGATTTTCCACTAATAGTAAAAGTGCAGGTTCACAACACTCACCTTCATTAGCGACACTGACTATGGAATTTCAGAAAGGATCTTTATTCATACCGCTTCAACAACTGCGTTCTGATCCCACCAAAGGTAAATTCAGTATTGACTCAATATCATCGCAATTGAGAAGAACAACAGTTTCAGGAGACGGGAGATCTGAGGTCAGAGAAAGCCGCGCAGATAAGAAAAGGTTACCACCTCAGGAATGGATTATCGCAGTGGACAGCCGGTTGGATGAATCCTGAGGTGAGAAACATACTTGGCATGTATAGTGAAAATGTGATCTTAACTTAGTGCAAGGATAATTTCCCACTTTTTGCCGAGTATCTCTTGCTTTCGCTTGATTGGAGACTTCACTAGAAAGCACAGCAGAAAGCAGAAGTATAACGCTTCTTTTCTGTTGTGCGCTCATGCTGATTTCTATGTTGCGACGGCAACTATGGGAGGAGCCCACGACAAGTTATAATGTCTCCCCTGTGTTCGCAGGAAACGAAGAGAAGGAAAATTCATGGATGCTACGAAGTCGTTATCACCGTGATTCTGAACTATGCGATTTTAGAACCTTGATATCCTGAATATCTCTTAATATCTCCTCTTTTAATTTTTTTTCAATATGTCAATTTCTCCATTTCATGTTATGTATTTTCAGCTCCTATATGTACAATGTCTTTCAGTGGCAACTCTCGCAAATGAATTTCTTCTGTCATGAACGTTCTTCTGTATAGTGGTGTTCACTATGAATGTTTAATGTGGGGTGCGGACATCTTGAACAGCAGTGCCCAGAATATAGGGCACCGCTGGGTCACTGCCGCTATTTAGTGCCCATGCCCTATTTTCGCTCGTCGCGCCACTCAATGTAGCAGGGTAGCCAAGAGGTCACCAGACCTGCCTAGACCGTGCCAACTTGAGCCTCTCCCGTCCACATCGTTTGGACCGGGACCGCATACCACCAGATCGAAGCTGATATCCGTGTTGTTTACATCTTACATCTTATCATCATCGCTGCTGAGTATCTAAAGATAATTTGTATGGGTGTGTCCCATTCTTAACCCAAGACCACCCGATGGACAGACCACGAAGATGATGGAAACGCGCGTAAAGCACCAAGGAAGCAAGACGAGAAGAAGGAAAACTACAGATGGAGGATCTGGGAATCGCTCCAAGATGGAAGAATATATGAAGAAACTATGTAAGCGCAATAAGATGGGTTGATAGACTTTGTTCACGTGATGTCGATTATTTGAATAAATCTTTCTGGGGGAGGGCGAGAGAGGGGGGGGGGGTACAAGGAGTTCAAGTGAAAAAATGAATACAAAGTTTTTATTGTTAAGCAACACTATAAAAGGCAATAGTAGTACAGTTTCCGGTATTAGCGGTCTGTCCTCTACCATCTCAACGGCAGCGAAGGTTAGCACTAGCCGGGCTATGTGTTTTTCATTCTGTTTTTGATCTTCCTGGTTGCTGAATGTTTTCTGTGAGGCGATGAGGCGTTTGAGAGGATAATTCAAGGTGTGCCTTCGACTTCCAGCTTCTGACGAAGGCGACATCGCCGAAACGTTAGCCGTTGCGGAGAATAAAGAAGGCTAACAATTTTGGCAGACACAGCTATAATAACTAAAATTCAACTACAAAACTGTTCTGATCACTGGTACGAGTACAATTCCATTCAAATAACTTTTCCGGAGGTAAAGCGAGCCATTCTTCTGCAGTAAGCTGTGATATCTGCTGTCCGGATGAATGCTTTGCAGGCTGCCCGCTGCTGCTCAAAGTCCTTCATGCACTCAGCAACTTTCTTGCACCTTTCTCTGTCTCGTTTTCGGAGAGGGCGACCTTCCGCTGGTACCTGAAATAGAACGATTACTACGGAATCCAAAAAAAGTATAAAAACCACATATTATTCATCGTACTTGCTCCAAGCGTCGCAGTCTGAGGTTGGCTCTTTGGTTAGAGCGTCGCAACCGGTGCAGGAGCTTCTTGAATTCGGGATCAGCCTGTCGGCAAAGGTGCTTCCGAAGGTTGCTGTAAGAAGTTTTGTTGTTCATCAGCACCATTTATGATGTTGTCGGACCTCACCTATGAAAAGCCTCTGCGAGATTCGTTGTCCGGAGCTCTGTAACCTTGCAGTTCACCACAGCCCCTTAAAATAGATGCTGCAGTAGTTGGAGCCAAAGATTGAGAAGTAGCGTCGTAAAGCAGGGATGTAGATTGCGATGTGACAACGGGATGACTGGGGGCGCTCAAAATGTTACGCAGTATAGGTGTCGGACGCGAAGAAGTGGATGTAGCAGTAGTTGGAGCCAAAGTTTAGTAGTGGTGCAAGTCAAAGATGAGGATTGAATTGATGGCTGGGAGCGCTCAAAATATTACTTAAAATAGGTGTCGGTCGAGCTGACTTGCTATGAGATAAAGAGATCGATGACTGTGAATTAGAAATGCTCGAAACGTTAGGAAGAGGAAAGTCTTGAGGGTCAACAACGTACAAGCTATATATGGTGGATAAAGAAATATTGTACTCTTTCATCTTGAAATGGAACACAACGGCAAATAATCACGAAACAACAAACAACAAGCAACTAAACCAACGATAGAAGACAGGAAAATCGTGCAAAACGTTGACTGTGATTGAATGTATGATGAGATCTTCTTACACACAAATGTGTATATACATAGCTGCTTCGAACAGTGCTAACATTATCATATATGAGCCTTATCATTATCTATTGCTTGTAGCTACTTCACACATCAAATGCATAACACCTTAGCTAGTTACCACCTCGGATGACCTCTGCTGAGCGCTGGCGCGCTGAGTGAGTCTTCACGGACTGTATTTGAAACGCTATAGATATATCGATGGTTATCATGATACGAAGTTACCGTTACGCTCACACTGAGCGCGCCAGCGCTCAGCAGAGGTCATCCGAGGTGATAACTAGCTAAAGTGTTATGCATTTGAAGTGTGAAGTAGCTACAAGCAATAGATAATGATAAGGCTCATATATGATAATGTTAGCACTGTTCGAAGCAGCTATGTGTATACACATTTGTGTGTAAGAAGATCTCATCATACATTCAATCACAGTCAACGTTTTGCGCGATTTTCCTGTCTTCTATCGTTGGTTTAGTTGCTTGTTGTTTGTTGTTTCGTGATTATTTGCCGTTGTGTTCCATTTCAAGATGAAAGAGTACAATATTTCTTTATCCACCATATATAGCTTGTACGTTGTTGACCCTCAAGACTTTCCTCTTCCTAACGTTTCGAGCATTTCTAATTCACAGTCATCGATCTCTTTATCTCATAGCAAGTCAGCTCGACCGACACCTATTTTAAGTAATATTTTGAGCGCTCCCAGTCATCCCGTTGTCACATCGCAATCTACATCCCTGCTTTACGACGCTACTTCTCAATCTTTGGCTCCAACTACTGCAGCATCTATTTTAAGGGGCTGTGGTGAACTGCAAGGTTACAGAGCTCCGGACAACGAATCTCGCAGAGGCTTTTCATAGGTGAGGTCCGACAACATCATAAATGGTGCTGATGAACAACAAAACTTCTTACAGCAACCTTCGGAAGCACCTTTGCCGACAGGCTGATCCCGAATTCAAGAAGCTCCTGCACCGGTTGCGACGCTCTAACCAAAGAGCCAACCTCAGACTGCGACGCTTGGAGCAAGTACGATGAATAATATGTGGTTTTTATACTTTTTTTGGATTCCGTAGTAATCGTTCTATTTCAGGTACCAGCGGAAGGTCGCCCTCTCCGAAAACGAGACAGAGAAAGGTGCAAGAAAGTTGCTGAGTGCATGAAGGACTTTGAGCAGCAGCGGGCAGCCTGCAAAGCATTCATCCGGACAGCAGATATCACAGCTTACTGCAGAAGAATGGCTCGCTTTACCTCCGGAAAAGTTATTTGAATGGAATTGTACTCGTACCAGTGATCAGAACAGTTTTGTAGTTGAATTTTAGTTATTATAGCTGTGTCTGCCAAAATTGTTAGCCTTCTTTATTCTCCGCAACGGCTAACGTTTCGGCGATGTCGCCTTCGTCAGAAGCTGGAAGTCGAAGGCACACCTTGAATTATCCTCTCAAACGCCTCATCGCCTCACAGAAAACATTCAGCAACCAGGAAGATCAAAAACAGAATGAAAAACACATAGCCCGGCTAGTGCTAACCTTCGCTGCCGTTGAGATGGTAGAGGACAGACCGCTAATACCGGAAACTGTACTACTATTGCCTTTTATAGTGTTGCTTAACAATAAAAACTTTGTATTCATTTTTTCACTTGAACTCCTTGTACCCCCCCCCCCTCTCTCGCCCTCCCCCAGAAAGATTTATTCAAATAATCGACATCACGTGAACAAAGTCTATCAACCCATCTTATTGCGCTTACATAGTTTCTTCATATATTCTTCCATCTTGGAGCGATTCCCAGATCCTCCATCTGTAGTTTTCCTTCTTCTCGTCTTGCTTCCTTGGTGCTTTACGCGCGTTTCCATCATCTTCGTGGTCTGTCCATCGGGTGGTCTTGGGTTAAGAATGGGACACACCCATGCAAATTATCTTTAGATACTCAGCAGCGATGATGCTAAGATGTAAGATGTAAACAACACGGATATCAGCTTCGATCTGGCCCTATGCGGTCCCGGTCCGAACGATGTGGACGGGGGAGGCTCAAGTTGGCATGGTCTAGGCAGGGCTGATGACCTCTTGGCTACCCTGCTGCAATTAGTGGGCAACGAGCGAAAATAGGGCATGGGCGCTGAATCTAGGGCAGTACTCCAGCGGTGCCCTATATTCTGGGCACTGCTGTTCAAGATGTCACGCACCCGTTTAACGTAGGTAGAAGTTGCTGTGGCATTTGCTCTTTCTACTACATTACTGAATTCATGTTATTGTTGAGGTATTAATTTTTTATCACAACTGGTTAACCTGCAAGTCTTGTTGTACATCATCCTCTTCCTAGAACGTCGTTCAGCAGACGAAGCATTTTTCGGTGAGATAATTCCTGGTTCTCCCCAAGATCTTCTTTACCCTTAAGAATGTTTTTTATTGTGGTGCTGGAGTTTTTTCGTTCTTTTTCCTTGTCTGATCGGTAGTTCATCCGTTTATTGTTGTATGGAGTACGAGAGGCGGTGAGAGCATTTAGAAAATTCCGACATTCATGACAATGAGCGCACGCCCTGGAAAGGTTTGTTTTTTCTGAGTCGAGCGGTAGTTTTTTGTTCATGCAATTGTTCACCCTTTTACTGTGGCGGATGGGACCGGAAGCTTTGAAAAAGCTAATATATTTTGCATGTGTCTTCCTTCTGAAATTATCGTTCAACTGTGTATTTCTCTTAGGTGTCTTGTGGTTTTTTTTTATTTTCAATGCTCGTTCGTCATCAACGATGTTTACCGTTAGTAGAACTCATGCATTTTTTTCCTGCATTACGGGTGAAAACTTTATTGGACCTGCCTTTTGGACGAGTACTGTCCCCCTCAAATTTGCACCTTATTCTTCCTGTACCTTATACATATATTAGTTTATGTAGGAAACTGTTGTGTTACTTTGTAATAAATTTGTACTCTACTAGTACGTTGTCTTCATGCACACTAATCTTTTTTAGAGTATCATTGGCGGTATCTGCTCTATAGTCTTTGCGTAGTTTTGAAAACATGGTATCAAAAGATGCCAATATCGAAGTTTGAGCAAGTACAACCGAGAAAGGTAGAGAGCATTCACGTTATTAACAAAATTTGAAATTTTAGAACATAAAGTAGGATGTCCGAAGATCCAAACCAGGGTAAATTTGGGCGAGGCATCTGACACCGATGCGAAGCAAGCTTGGCTGAGTGAACAGGAATTCAAAAAAGGCTTGGAGTCTAACACATATGAAACCCGTCTGTTTGCATTGGCTGAGAAAGTTACTTATAATTACTGGAATCCAGTGATAAGCGCTCATTATTTCGTTTTTCAGGGGCTTCATTTTATGCAATAAACAAATAGATATGTAAGTGAAGATGTATTTTAAACTGTTTTTTTATCATAATGTACTTGGAAGTAGATCTCAAGATAGTTTTTCACTTGTTGGAGATGTTATGAAGAAAATTCTATTAGTTGGAATTTCTAAACTGACGAGGACTTCCGCTTCACTGTGTGTGAGAACAATTGCCTGTAGTGCCACCTCCAATCCTTATCACAACGAAGTGCATAACTGCAACAATAGAACTCTGTATTCATTTGTGGAGTGGGTTTAAAGATCGTTCGGACAAACGTGTAATAAAATCTGTAACGTGCTTAATTTGTTAGGAGGGTAGTATGATTCTTCTTTTTCTTCGTTATGAAGAAGTGCTATGGAAGCCTTGCATGTTATATAGTCTAGACGACGAAGGCAAAAAGTACTTCTTATCGTTCAAAACATTACAGCGCCCACGAAGGACTGTTTCGACCCACTCAGTTTTGCTTTGAGTTTCGCAGGATTGTGTGTCTTTTGGAGTTGCTAAGGTGAATATGGTTACAGTTGCTTTTCTGAATAGTTATAGAATGCTCCTTTTCTATAGAGCTAATTTTTGTGTACGCTCTGAATGAGGGATTTTGAAACCATGTCAAAAAATTCGGTGGCACAAAAAAATCAGAGACCAGAAGATTGTGCGCCAACTAAATGTAGCACCTGGACAATCCAGTGGTTTTGTCACATTGCATTGGTTTCGCTCCGCCTTGACGACTACCGTAAATATTATAAGTAGATGGTCGGAAACCTGTATTGGCCTATTCGTTCCCATAACGGCAAGGATGGAAGGACCATTAACGTTTTCGCTTCAATTGCATTGACCTGTTCGCTTTAAACTATGGCAGTAACCATGTAGTTTCCATTCGAAACCAGTGTTTGCAACAGTGACACTATCACTGTCTGCACAGTTCACCTTAATCGATCAGTGGTACCTCTGTGGAATGTGTTTTCGAGTATTTTGCTCGCTAGTGAACATATTATGTGGAATCTTCAGAGATTAGGAATTGTTTACATGATACATTGCAAGATGCTCCCCAAAAGAACAGAACAATCTTTGCATATGAAGTGCTTTTTCCACATTCATGTCTTTCCTGATCTCGATAGAGTCTCAAACTCCGGGACGTGAAATAGAAGATATACGGGGGAAGAGTTTCTTTTTAAGAACTCCAGAATTCTTATTTCAGGTAGCACCGAGTATCCAGAGACTTGTCATGAGCCACCGTCTTGGTATTCTACACTTCGTAACACTAGCCCTTGGCATTCTGTGGTGGTACTGGGTTTGTAAGAAACATTCAGTGGAACTACATGGCTACGCTCATCCACGCTTCGAAGCGATTCGAAAAATGTTCAGGTATTTCTTGTGCTCATTCTGTCCATTTTAGCAGCGCGACGACCACATTCAGCAAAAATATGTGGTTTTAAGAGGCATGATACAATACGATCGGGAAGGAGCAGCGCTAGCAGTGCTACACAAGAATGATTTAGTCGTTAATCTCTACGGAGGGTACGCTCACAGGTGAGAATGTTCCTTAGAAACTTGAGTATGGCGGTTTCAAATGCCTCTGCCAATAGTTTTAAACTGAAGTCGTGATGGTGACAATGGAAATCACATAGCTTCGAGTAGTGATTGGCCAATTTAGAATGCATCTTGCGAAAGAACACATGCGAATTCATTATCTTTGCTGGCATAGTGACCAGGAATATGTGAACGGGGAGTAAGGATACAGGACTAAGTGAATATGAGGAGCTTAAGCTCAGGCAATGGCTCAATTTTATACTCGCCTAGTTGAACTTGTTCCGCACTCAACCTCTCCCCCTCAGACGAATATCTGAGGTGGTAGTAAACCTCTTGAAATGGCGACGAAACTATGAGTCGTAGATCGTAGTTAACCGTCAGCTTTGGTTTGCAACCGTGAACAAGCTACGAGCTAACTGACAACCTTGATCCTTGAATGATGAGGCTTTAGCAAAACCTGCTATCCATCAAGGGTTTTGAACCCTCAACCAACAATACTCGATGTCCTCAGAGTGTGCCAGCATACCTCTGCACTACTGACACAATAACTAACGGAATTTATGCGGCCCTTATAACCCAAACGGTCAGTGAATCTCGTCCCGCATGAATTAAGTTTGATATGTCAAGCTCAAAAATACATTTCCGTGCGCATAAATATGTGGGATTTTATCTGGGAACGTGTGAGGCTTAGCAGTCAAGATCACCCACTAGGAAATTAGTGTCATCAATGATCTCCGGTGAGAGGTCATGGTGAACGGTGGAACATCGGTCAGCTGGATGTGCCCGGAATTGCGCCTTCACCGAAAGGAAGCCAGTATACGCTCGCTTGGCTACAACGATGAACTCGAACCATGAGCAAAAAGTTCTCTCGAGGACTTTTTTGTGAAACGACGAGGTCACTGTCTGCGTCTCGCGCGCCGCACGCTATTGCCCTCTCGTGTCCTCGTCGTTTCATACTGTCAGTAAGGTCGGTGTGACAAAGAACTCTGTGACAAAGAACTCGGTTTCGAACTGTGAGTTCACCTGCAAGTATGGGAGTTAGCTGTCAGTTAACGTAAATCGTTAAGTGACAGTTTCGGTAAGTCTACTACCACCCCTGGTGTGCTGCCACTTACATTTACACTCACATTTAGTTTTCAATTCACCATCTCAGGCATTCTAGCAGTTGAAGCTGCATGTTATTTTGGTTCCAATTTCTGAAACTGGGAAGGTTGGCGTACTGTTTGAGTGCGGTTTGGTTGCTGTTGGGTCGCTATTCAGTCGCTATTTGACTACTATTCGACCCTCACATAAGACTCCAACAGCAATCAAATAGTGACAGAATAGATCCCAAGTTCAACTGTCGTAAAATTTAGGCATTTTGAGTAGAATAGGAATAGCAGTGGTTGAGCAATACCCCAAGATTGTTATTCACGTTTATTCGGCTAACGTTTCGGCATCGTCGCCTTCGTCAGAGCCTGGAAAGTCAAGATCATGAGCAATCCACCCCCTCAAACGCCTCATCACGCTACTAGATACGATTTAACAGAAATATAGACCAAAAACTGTCTCAGAAAAAAAACCACTAGCGCTGACCGGTGTAGCCGTTGTTCCCCGATGTTGACACCTTGTGCACGAGTAATGCCGCTACTGGTATTAGAAAGGTATCCCCACATCTGGTCCCGCAGATCAAAACCCGCAAAGGTACGGCTCCAGCTCGTTTGTCACAGCGATGCACACATCCTTACGATTAATTTTTGGATCCCTAGCCATGATTCAAAACCTCTCTAATATGACAGAATAGCAACCGAACCGCACTCAAATGCCACCATGGCTTTGCCCTTTTTTGGAATCGCACCCGAATTGACTTGCCGTTCCAATTGCCGGAATACCCGAGGTACAGTTGGCGAGTTAGCGTGTTACAAGAAGAGAATAGGGCCAGAGGTTAGCGGCCACAGACTTTTCACCAACCCTCGCCTCAGTGCTCGTGCGTAAACGGGAGAACTTTAGGCACTCTTGAATGATACTGGTTTTATGTGTTGATCAGCGAACGATGAGAGCTTCGGTGTTAGTATTTATTCAGTGAGCTTTCGGCGCTTAGCGCCTTCCTCAGANTATTATTATTATTATTGTTATTATTATTACTATTATTATTATTATTATTATTATTATTATTATTATTATTATTATTATTATTATTGTTATTGTTATTGTTATTNAAAATTGAAGCACCGGTGTTAGCACGCCTGCCGCTGATGTACTGCCGTTATATAGATGACTGCTGCATCGTAACTTCGACACAATCCGAAATGGATGAGTGTTTTAGTATTCTCAATCAGCAGTCCGAACACATCAGCTTCACACGGGAGACCCCAAAAGACGGCTGGTTGGCCTTCCTGAACACACAGGTCAATCTGTTCAACAACACCATCAGGGTTAAGTGGTACCGAAAGGCTTCATCAAAGAACATACTAATACATGCTACCTCGGCCCATCCATTATCGGTAAAACGTGCCATCGTCCGTAACATGTTCAGAACTGCTAGCCAAGTGTGCTCCGATGATCACCAGCGCGAGGAATCGCTACGACTCGCATCCAGTATAGCTAGAGAAAACAGATATTCCTTGTGTCGAAGGCGAACACCTCACAGTGGATACTTTCACGGCCTGAAGGGGAAGAAGAAGCTCTCGCTCTGTCTACCGTTTATCTCCGATGATATCAGCACTGAAATACGACGATGTCTTGCACGAGCGCAGCTGCAGAATGA
>JARK01000332.1:20279-33195 GCA_000688135.1 Ancylostoma ceylanicum
CCCCCCCCCCCTCTCCCCCAAAGTGATGGTTCCACCCAGGGTTGGCCAAAAAAGTGAAGGTTGGGTGAGACTCATTCTCAGGGTATTCCACCTATGGGCCACGTTGGCAAACGAGTCTTGGCGTGTCCGATCGAGAAGATCAACGGCTTCACACTTCAATTCGGGTCAGCAAACTGGGGTTCATAGCAGTAGGCGACAAAGGTGGGCGGACGAGCTCGACAAAACTCTCTCATCTCTGCACTTTGCAGGGTGTTACTAAAGATGCTTTTTGTTAAATGGATTGTATATACCATTCAAATCAATGATTGGGGAGGTGCGAGACGATATGGGGGATAATCCTCCGCCCATGAAGTTATTCGCCCATCTTTTTTTAAAAAGCACAAATAATATTGTTAGAGTGTAAAACTAGGATAGGCGCTGTTTTCTTTCGCCTTCATGGCACNAAATTCTGGGTTTTCAAAGGGGGCTTCGTTTTCGCTCCGACCCCACGACAAGCTCGTGCTGGGGCCTGCCCTGTGTGCGCTACCGGACCATATACCGCTGGAATCGGCATGCCGAATAGATGCTGAATCTGCTATAACCTCAATCACGAAAATGAGGTGGGCCTCTGCCTTTAACCAGAATCGCTGTTGTGGATTCGTGTGATTTCTGCCACTTTAACTTCTTTTGGTTTCGATGGGTTCCTCATTTTTTGTACCGTTTTACTTTTGCTCCTTTAGTTTTCGCGGCACTATTCGGCTAGTTCTGCCCCAAAATCTCAAAATGAAAATTTTCTCCCAAACTTCGCCTAGGGGGGTTTTCCGAGGTGCTGAACACGAATATCGTATCCATTTTGTACCGTAACCCCATTTTTGTACGATTACGGTAGGTGTACTGTAGATACGGTATCTCGTAGAATCCTCTCAGACTTTGCGTAGAGGGGTTGTTTTAGGCGCTGATAACGATTATGAACATTATTAAGCATACCACCCTCGTTTTCTCCTCGAAATTGGCATTTTCTTCGAATTTCATACAGTATACCTACCGTATCCCAATAAAAATGGGGTTACGGTACAAAATAAATACGATATTCGTGATCAGCACCCTAAATAACATCCCTATGCAAAATTTGAGAGGATTCTGTGAGATACCATATCTACAGGATACCTACCGTAACCCTACAAAAATGGAGTTACGGTACAAAATGGACACGATATTCGTGTTCAGCACCCCAGAAAACCTCCCTAGGCGAAGTTTGGGAGAAAATTTTCATTTTGAGATTTTGGGGCAGAACTAACCGAATAGTGCCGTTTTCGCTGTGGTCGAGTTTCTCCCAGTTCATTATTCTGGCAGTCTGGCCGTCCTGCTAACTCCGGACCTCCAGACCTGTCCAATTCTCGCTTCGCTCGCATGACTTTTCCTCGCATAAATACGTTCTTCGTATTGATCCTAATAAGTCATCGGTTCATCTTGGATGAAGCGTTTTCTTTTGTCAAAGTTCTGGTTAATTTGCCGTTTCCTCCTTAACACAGAAAAAGCGATCAAGTTTTCTCAACACCGAAAAAGGTCACTGAAACGCGGTCATAGGTTATCGTCAAGACCTAGTGAGTGTTGCACTTTTCCTCGCCAATACCACAACGTTGTCTTCGCTCTAAGAAGTTCTTTATTTCTTTTCAATCTTTTTTCTAGCTTGAATTTCCCCATCGAACTGAGTCGTGAGAATGCAAACAGAAAAAATCCATCGAAACATACAGTCCTTCTCAAAAAGATAGACGGATTGAGCGTGCGGTTTCTTAGCGTCGCGGCTGCAGGATCGCGGTGGGACCCACTCGACCCTCTCACTTAGAGCATGCTCTCTCCGCATCCCTCTTTCAGGTCCCGCCGCGATGGTGCAGTCGCGCAATCAGTCTATCTTTTTGAGAAGGACTGTACATATAGGTAACTGGATTTAAAGAAGATACTTAGGTATCGTACTGCGATAATGATTATCAAAATGCTACAATTTCGGCATCGTAGAAAGACTCAATGTACGATGTGAGCAGCAATGTGCAAAAATGACAACCCCTGAAATCATGTGCAGTTTTCACCATACATATGTGACTAGTCATTCTGAGAGCTAAATGGATCTCGGGTGTGTCAAAACTTTCGAAATTTTCATAAATTTGTTGAAGATATAGTTGACGGGAAGAGGTTCCCGCGCTCCGAATGCCGGGTAAATGGGAACCTTTCCGAGGGAGGAATGAAAATATCGTTAGCAGTGAAGTAGCGCACATTACTAAGAAAATCGAACATTGTCCAAGCACTATTGAAAGAAATGAGCTCTGAATGGAAATAGTATTTAATTAGCAATGTGAGACGGAAGACAAAACCCTTTGGAATTTTAGTAAGGCAATATACTGCCTAGATTCACTAATAGAAAGCAGGAATTGTTGAAAATGTTACGGATCACCATCGACGGGTAGTGCTTCCCGAGGTCTAGAGGGTCGGGTAAGCGGGAATGTTCCCGTCTACCCGCCGGGTAAGCCGGGAAGGTACCCGCCCGTTTCATGAATACAAACTTTTCACCCGCAAAACTCGTCCACCCGGCAGGAAGGCTAAAACCTTCCCGGCGACGGTCATGAATACCGCTACTGGAGTTGACGAGCACGTGGTGAAGTACAGACTCAGCACTTCGTAAATGTGAAACGTACGTAATCAATGACCGCTTACCTGCAGAGAAACTGCAACTGCCGTCGCGAACACGCCCGGGCACGGACGAGTGCCTCGACGTAGGTTGTGCGCGTCCCGCCACGAAACCCTGTGAGTTGTACGCGTTTCATACTCCCATTGCGTCAATCCACGCGCCGCAATCGTCTTCGGACACTCACCACCCGCGCGCGTAGCGTCAGGTCGTTGTGCCTTTCTGAACTTGATTTAATAGCGCCAAACACGATTCAAAAGGCGTCCTAACTCACTCCATCACCTTATTAGTCATCGTAGATCAAAAAGGAAATGTCGTTCCTGAGGAAAGTCCAGGAATGACCGTTCGCAGTACCCTGTCCTACCGCGGCCTGACGCGCGCGGGTGGTAATCCGCCGCAATACCTTTGGCTGGCGCGTCGAGCAGGTGAAAGCTCTTAACGACGCGAACACTTTGTGGCGTTGAATTTATCATCTTGTGCGTTGCATTCGACTTCTGCCAACCCTAGATCAGATATTTTCGAGTCACGCCGGTTGCGTGCGTTGCATTGCATGCGTATCTTTTGTCGCTGTAGCGGCATGTCTTCGAACCTTACATAACGCGTGTTTTCCGATATACACGATGCTCAGCCACGCCGCGTAGGTGGTGCGGCGCGCCAGTCCGTGGGAGTCGCATTTGTGATCGGCGTTCCCTGTAGTTGAAGTAGCGCCAGGAAAGAATAGAGCGTGGGGATATGCACAGCGATTCGAGGGGGCGTTGAGAAATGAAAATAATACTCACAATACTCAACTTTCATGGCATTTGAAACAGGCTATACGGTCGAATTAGCAAGGTATTTACAGGGAACGTCAATCACGATTGCCACTTCCGCGGACTGGCGCACTACAGCATCCACGGGGCGCGGGCGAGCGCCGTGGATGCTGAGTGTTGCCTCGCCCGCGCCGCGTGAATGTTGCGGCGCGCCAGTCCCCGGAAGTGCCAATCGTGATTGACGTTCCCTGTACTATAACAGCTAATCTCCGACTCGTCATCCGTGAATTTCAGATTATTTCTGTTGATTTTATGGATTTTGCTGCAGTATTCGAAGTGACAGCGTTCGATTGGGTACTTCTAGCCCTATTAGCTATTCTATTCTTCAGATGGATACGAAGACGAGTAGAGCCAGAGGTTACTCCGCCACAACCGCATGTTGTAGGTTCTGGCACTTTGTTTCGTTCCTTTTTTTTTTTTTTTGGAATTGCATTATGACAAGATTTGTAAGGAACTTCCTACTTTCTGGCATTTTTGAGCACTATTCTCTTTCCTCTGCCCCAAAATCTCCAAATCAAAAATTTTCCTGAAACTTCTGATCTGGTAGGGTTATTTGACATGCTGATCACGAATAGTTTCTCCTTTTTAATTTATTTATTAGTACTATCGGTTTGAAGGCAGCACCCACGGAAATTTTCGTGTCTGAGATTCTGATGGTTTTGGACACTTAGCAATGGTGCCAACAATGTTTCTTTTGTGTCGAAGTAGTTTGAGCGAATAACCAAGACTTTCACAGTTCTTTATTCCGGCTAACGTTTCGGCGTCGTCGCCTTCATCAGAGCCTGAAAAAGTCAAAACCAAATGCAACATGTCCTCCCAAACGCCCAATCATCTACAAGTTCTAATTCAACAGGAGAATAAATCCAAAAACGAGATCAGAAAAATGCAAAACCCGCTAACGCTCACCTAGATAGCCGTTTAGCCGCGATGTAAGTGGGCCGCCGCGTAGAATAGGTGTGCCACTACTAGTTAGTAGGGTGCCCCCGCATCTGACCCCATAGATCAAAACCTGCAAAGGTCTTGATACAGCGCCAGCTCGTTGGTCACTGCGATGCACTCTTCCTTCCTATTCATTTTTGGATTTCTAGCGGTTATCCAAAACGATTCCAATGTTCTGCGGGCTACGATTTCGGGTTCCCACGACAAGATCGTGACGCTACTGCAAATGAACAGTTTCCATGACTATGCCTGCGATGGACAGCAAGAGGTGTAGATATTCTGGATCTGGTCATGCCATCCAGATGTTCCTTGACCCGAATATAGAGTGGACGCCCGGTTTCCCCTATGTACTGATCTCCACATGCCTGGCAGGTGATAAGATACACAACACTAGAGACCATGCAATCCCCCTTTTTGCCGAATGGGCATATTACGCAGTTGGGTGTTATACACAGCCGATCATAAAGGCGATTTCGAACAGGTCGAGTCTTCAGACTAGCTGGTGGTATTTCACCAACCCTCACATGATCTTCAAGATCGGCCTTACGCAAACTGGCCCTAACCGCCTTGCTCATTTCACCTGATATGAACGGCAAGCAAAAAGGGGATTTTAGAGTTGTCCTCTGCTGTTCGATTTCTACGCTGAGCAAGGCGACCTGATCTTCTAGGCCACGCATTCTCAGGGTAACCATTAGTGCGTGCGATATGTTGGGCCAGTTTCATCGAACATGCTCGCTCCAGGGCTTCCGATGAGGCCTTCATGGCTGCAGTAAACATATTTCCCAGTATGCATCTCTTAATTTTCCTAGGGTGTGCGGAAAGGGAATGAATTATGATGTTTTCACTGCTAAGTTTTCGGTACCACTTTGTTTTCCACTCCCCATTGGACACATAAACCTGGACATTGTGAAAAGGTAACCATTGAGAAAAGGTAACCATTCCTTCTCAGGCTTGTCCCTGGTGAATTTTATATTAGGGGACTGCTGATTTAGAAGATTGAAGCGAGTGTCTAACTCGCACTGAGTAGGACATACAATGCAGCAATCGTCGATGTAACGGCAATATAGGAGCGGTTTGCGTTCCAGTATAGGCTGTTCCACTTTAGACATGAATGCAATGGCTAGCGTCGGTGCAAGCCGTTGTCCCATAGCCAGTCCCCTAATTTGTTTATAATAATGTCCTGACCAGCGGAAAATAGAGCACTTTGAACACTCATCTAGAAGCGTCATAACCTGCCTAATACTGAACCCGTAGAGTGTGAGAGAGCCATGATGTTCGGACAGAAGCTCAGAAACAGCTTGCAATGCGGCCTTATTGGAAACATTGGTATAAAGCGAGGTCACATCAAAGGACTCGATGGCGCACTCGCTGTTAAAGCGTGTTTCACGTAGGCGCTCGAGAAACATGTTAGTGTTTGTAAGGTGCGCGGGGACATGCTTAAGCAGTGGAGCCAGAATAAACTTTAAAAGCCATGATATCCTATCCGTTGGGCCTCCTACACCACTTATTATGGGTCGAACCTTGAAATCCCTAGGGTCACTAGAAGTAAGAGTGACTGGTGAGAGTTTATGCGTTTTTGTGAGGACATAGAGTACCGGGCATACGGGGTGATCGCTCTTTAGACGTATTATTGTAGCTCTGTTAAGTCCTGCCGATTTTGCTGTTTCCACCCAAACCCTGTTAAGTTGGCGATATTGCTTCGCAAATTCTTGCGCTGATGAGGGGCAGTACAGGGTCTCATCGTCCAGGTGACGTTGCGTTATCGCCATGTCTAATTCACGTGACATGACGACAAATGACAATGTTTCTTTTAAGGGGTTTTTACAGTTTTGACGCGTCGCGCCGCGTCCTATGCTTAAGCATAGGGAGCGGCAACGCAGTGCGAGCTGGCGCGAGCTCGCTGCGTCAAATGCCGCAAGGGGATCCTTGTACACTTCTTCCCGCGGCGCGTCATTTTGCGAGCTGCGGCAAGGAATACTCCGAGGCATTCTTTGCCGCTGCGGCAACGCGGCAAATCAGTTGTTCTTCGCAGCTGCATGCATTTTGAACGTTTTTCTTGTTTGACGTTTGTTTTTTCTAAGTGATTTCTCTCATAAACCTTGTGCTCACCTCTCGTGACAATTATTTTGCTGTTTTACTTAGGAAAAACTACACTTCTTTCGTGTCAAATTATGCTGATGAAGCATTTCCAGTCCTTTAATTGCGGCAACCTGCGACGTTTGCCGCAACCCTAGCGCGAGTTGAAATGCGAGAATTCAGCTCGCAGCGAGTGGTTTCTCGCGCCGCGCCGCACCGCAACTTGCTAAAAACTGTAAAAACCCCTTTAGTAAGTTCACAACCCAGTTTGAATGAGTGATATTGGCCCGTGATTACAAGACTGTATAAATGGGAAGAGGCGGGTATGGTGCCTTTTGAAGGAAGAGGATGAGCCAGGTGGACGAAGTATGGTGTGGATAGGGCAATTTGTACTTGATGCGTGCGACTGACGCGCGTGCGTCTATATAATGAAGAATACTNCACACACACACACACACACACACACACACACACACACACACACACACACACACACACGGAGTAAGCGCTTTATTATAATAATACATACATCATTCTAAAGCTGATTTTACGATGAGCCATATTTTCGGAGACACTTCTTGACTGCCCTTTTCAAAAAGTTTGGTCCCGATCTTTTCCGATCGAGACCAAACTTTGCACACATACCCCCCATGGGCCGGCGGAGGTTTCAGGCTACTTTAGGCTATCGATTGATTCATCGACCTTATTTTATTGATTCGCCCGCCTTCCCTTTCCAAAATAATGGTCCCCCATACGTCCGGCCTGATAATGAGAGTGAAGGTGGGCGGAGCCTCCATGTCGCGGTATTCCACCTCTGCCTAGAAGGTTGAAGTTTGAGGTGAATAATCCATTTTAACTAAGTCTGTGCTAGCGCTAAGTTGCTCTTGGGAAACGCCTAGGGTGTTCCAATGCATGCCCAGATTTGGAGTGGATAACTCATTTACATAGGAGCGAAAAACATACCTTTGTGTATATATTCTTTGTGCAGTACGAGAGTTTGGGCTTATTCACAAACTCCTAATACACCCTTAGTTCTTGTTTCTCTAAAGATTCGAAGCCAACCCGTCTAGTTTAGACTGTGCAGAAACCCTCGGATCCTCAGTCTAAGCAAAAGAATACCCGATCCAATCAAACTCCTTCGACCTCAATCGCATCAATCGACCTCAGTGGCCTCAACTGCACCGCTCCAAGTATGAGTAATCGGAAGCACGTGCACTTTTCTGCCTGACTCCTTCAGAACCAACATGAACTCTTTTTTCGGGACTCCGATCCGCAACCCGATAAGAACCCTTTCGCTTTTCAAATCTTTTACAAAGCCTAGCTTGCCCCTGGAAGACCCGTGTTGAGTTCTGCTCGTCATCCCCCAACATGTAGCAGCCACTCGATTTTTGTAACAGGAAGAAAGCGCTTCAGTGCCGCAATTCTTTTCTCCCACATGAAACAGGATTGACTGAAACTCACGCTTTGAAAGGAATTATCACAGATCCAGTCACACGAACAACATTCTGTGGTGCTCCAGCAACGCGACTCACGCTTCCGCACTCGATAACGCGAACTCCCATCAAATACTTGCCAGGAGTTTGCCCAGAAAAGCGGGCAAACAGAGACTGTGACAAACAGAGCGCCTGAAATTGAGCACAATAACCTGAAAGGAAGCAAAAATATGCTAAATAAAACTAAAAAATTCGCTTATACACGAACAAGAGAGCGGCGAACTACTACTTGAAGAGTTGGCTACTGATTATTCACAAAACAAAAACTGCTAGCATCGTTAAAGGTTTTCTGGGTAAGGGGTGCTTTCTGGTCCTGACACGATCGCGGTCGCACCGTACACTTGGCATGCAGCCCTCCAGTGATCCACATCAACTGTTGTGTGTTTATTCAACACTGTTTCAAATTACTTGTATTCACTGTAGTACTAGAGCTTCCTCAACCGTTTACTTGATAAGCTTTCGGCGCCTAGTGCCTTCGTCAGATCGTACTCGCTAACAAGAGGGGAGAAAAGGGATCGTCTCAGGACCACAGTGGTTATTTAAAGGCTCATGATACTGTAATCCTATCACTGCTCATTCTCCTGCCTGGTGATCGGTCAAGCAATAAGTTTCAGAGCATCCACCAATTCTTCCCGACAGTGAATCTCCGGTCTCAACCGCCTCATTTCTTTCGCTTCCATGATCTTTCCCTCTAGTGGTCTTTCAAGGTGACGATGCAGTACTTTATTTGGCACACATGTGGTGGATGACGACATGAAATCGCTAATAAATCTCGGCCCTTCTTTTGCTGTCGTTGAACCGATCACTGAGAAAACGTTTGACTCAGTTTTGTCTCAGGATCCACAAATTTGCGTATCATTTGAGATGGCGATACCAGCAAAGTCCAACAGTTCTCGACAAAATACCTACGCTCATTTCTTCTGTTCCGTTTCCAAAGTCCCACATTGGCCTCCCGGAACTTGTTACATAACTGGAGCCCAAACTCAAAGCACTAGAAGTGGATTTATTGCCTGTGTACCAGAATGAATCAAGATCTAGATTTGCGTTGAATCGTACTCCGCAAGAGCTTAAGGGACTGTTAAAATTGAAGAAGGCGAGAAAAACATTACGAGTAACCGTGGGTGACAAAGACGGTGTGTTCGTTGTCATGCCTCAAAAACTCGATAAAGCTTTGACAGCAACGGCAATCGCTGATGACACCACCTACGAACCAAGCACATGAAGTTGCTTCAGAAGATCATGTCAGTTGGTGGGAAATGTAGTCAAATCCGTTCTCCGCAGAAAATTCAACGCATACACAACATCTCGTTTCTGGACAAATCACCCTGAAGTACCGACGTACTGCTCGCTTGTTAAAACTCACAAGCTTGGGACAGACGTTGACCTCAGAGATGTGGATATATCCACGATAAAAACGAGACCTGTAATATCGTCTCGCGGCGGACCATCAGACCGAATAAGTTGGCTACTGGCGAAGATGTTTGCACCACTTCTACGATTCATCGGAGCTCACATTGTGAACTCGACGATGTTTACAGAAGGGACATGTGCCTCCCAAAACCTGGAAAAAAAACGAAAGTAACAGAACGCCCTTTCCTGGGTTCAGTACCTTTGTCGGAGTGGGCCTAGAAGCGAAAGTAACAGAACGTCCTTTCCTGGGTTCAGTACCTTAGTCGAAGTGGGCCTAGAAGCGACTGGCAACAAAAAAAAAAACGGTTTTGAAAGATGGAAGAAAACCATCCATTGAAAGCCCAGCATTCGAAAGAATAAGACTACGGCAAATTGATTCAGAGAAAAACAACAACTTAGTATAAAAAAACAAGAACACAAGCATTCACAAATAATTCTTTTCAAAATAAGTGAAGAAAAACCTCTAAAAGGACTCCAAAAACTCTTCTGATCTGGAGGCCAGCATCGATCGCACTCAGTAACTCCCAACAACCATTGGTTTTCATTCGATTCGACATGCTACCAAATGCACGTAATCATTGTCCTTTTATATTGCACTAGACGGTGTGCCCGGCTCAGCCAAAGCATAGGTCTCCCCGGGGGCAGGCTGGGCTTCGTAAAAGGGTCGAAAAGCAAAGGGGCTTCGTAACGGGGTCCGCGGCTTCGTTCTGGGTTCGAGGGCTAATGTTGAGGTCAGAAAAGGGCTTGCAGGGGGGCTGCTCGTATTTTAGCGGCGCCGTAGAGTTAACAGCACCGCTTGAGACAGTCGAGGTCGGAGGGGTTCGATTGGAGCACTTATCCTACAGACTTAGACCAATGGTTCCAAAGGTTCGAGGAATTCGTGCGCAGTCTAATTGCGACTGATTAAGCTGAAATCTTCAGTGAATAAAGGATTATGGGGATACTAAAAGTGCTATAAATATCAGCGAAAACTTATGCGCCGCACGAAAGATATGTGTGCAAAACACCTACGTTTAGCACCTACGCAAGATTTGAAGAACTCATGTCAAGCCCACACCTTATGGAATGCGTTGAAATTCGCAGAGTATAGAGAAGAGACCTTGTACTAGAACCGCTTGCGCAAGCACCCCTAACTATTGTACGAATCATATGCGCGAAAAAAAACCCAGATTTTTGCTCCGCGTGAGATTTCAAAGGACTCCTGTGAAGCCCAGAGTTCATGAATTCCCTTGAAAATTGGAATTTCAGAAGATCTGACGGGCCACTAGTAGTGTTCGAAAAATCAACCAAAACCTATGTGTCGCGCAAAGAATATATGAGGGGAAGACCTCAGGTCTTTCCGGAGGTCTTCCAACCGAACAAATACTACAAATCACGGTGTTCTTATACCTATTATATTACAGCATCTACTCCAATCCACATTTTGTTCTTTGCTTCGATGGTTGTTCTAGAATGATCTAAGGCAGAGCAGGAGAAATCCACGCATATAATCAATATGGGAGATTTCAACGTTAGGCTAAGCAGAAGAAAATCCACCAAAAAGTTCATCGGACGGTATGGAATCAAAAAAAGCAATGAGAGTGGTGAAAGGATGGTCACAATGGTTGAAAGTAATGGATATTACGTTGGAAACAGCTAGTTCCGGAAGACTCCTTCACAAAGATGGACTTGGATCTCGTTGAACCCGAAAACAAAAAAAAATGAAGTTGATTACACCATGGCAGACAAGAAATCGTTCTTTTGGTATGCCGAAGTAGTACTAATGTTTAGTACTGGAGGCGATCACAGAATCCTCCGTGCTCATATCCATATAATAGGGCTGAAAACAGAGGAAAGACGAAGATGAAACCATAACACAAAGAAGAGCAGAGTTGTCGATGGAAGATTACTGGTAGAAGGCCTTAGGTGTGCCAAGTTCCAAGACATGGATGACATTGACGCTGACTATTTGTGCTTCATCGACATTTTGAAGTCTCGTAGAAAGAGCGGAAACATGTGGAACAGCTATCAGCAGAAGTCGTATCTATAAAGAGACAAAGCAGCTGATGCAGAAAAGAAGAAAACTCAAGAGTGGTAGAACCCATAATGTCGAGTACTCTGTCTTATGCAAGCTGATAAGAAGAAAAGTGAAAGAAGGCGTCGAGCAATTTAAACGGGAACGACTAATACACGCAGCCGAGGAACATAAAAACATGAAGAGCTGTTGCATAGAAATAATCAGAAGGCTCTTAAGGACAAGAACAGAAACACAACCAAAACCAGGCAAGGTATGGAACATAGGCAGAGACACGAGGTGGTCACCACTGGCTGGTGACTACTAAGTCCAGTTAAATTCAGGAATAGGCTACTAGGTACCCACACATTGGAGCTCTTTCGTGAAATATTGAAAAAAATCATAGAAATAGCCCCAAATAAAGTTCAAGAATGATATTTCATCTAGCAACGCGTACGATTTGTGGAAATTTAGTCCAGTTTATCTCAAATCTAATTGTAAGCTGAAACCTTCAAAAAAATAATCAAAACACGGGAATGCTGGAACCTGCGAGAACTGGTTCGAACTTGTTAGCGGACCTGTCAGAAACAGGAAATTGTCATTGGAGCACGTTTTCATCTCAACCCGGAAAATTCCGCAGGAAGTTTTTACAGCTCTAAGGAGAGCTTTGATGAGCTGTCGACTCCAACAATTCCGCCCAAGGGGAACCAATTCTCCCCCGAAATGGCATCCTTCGTTTTTGAGAAAAACCGTCTTCAATGGTCAAAAAATAGTCAAAAACCACTTTTTGACCTTTAAAGACGGTTCTTTTCAAAAACGAAGACGGTTTCTCAAAAACGAAGGATGCCATCTCGGGGGAGAATAGCTACCCCCAGGCCACATTTCTTGGAGTTGAGAGCGCATCAAAACATTCCTTCGAAGTAGTGAAATTTCTTGCAAAAATCCTGGGTTGCGGGAAAAAAACGTGCTCCAATGCGATTGCACGCCCCACGCCCACACGTGGCGGGAGCATTTCTGCTAGAATTTGTGGTAGTCGTCTAGTTTTTCATTGTTCCTCGACAGCAACTATGACACATCTGTGAAGGTGCCGGATCTTTAGGCAGCAGTTAGCTGCTGCCAGACGGTGATGCTGCCTAGAGGAGTAGTGCTATTTTCTGGACATCTTGGACTCTGAAAACTGGGATCAGTTGACGGCTGGACACGAGTTTCACATCCATTTTCCACCACGACATCATCTTCTGCGTCTACAGCAGGTGCAGTATGAACTGTATTTCTCAGAATCACATGAAATTTCGCAAAAATGGGATAACCCATGAGGTGATTTAGACTTTGACTTTTCATTACACCCCACTGGCACAGGTGTGTTGTATATGTTGACGCTGGTACTAAGTCCCCCTTAATCTCTCCAACTCAACTGAGTCCTGTTGGTCAATGACCATCTCGTGCTGCGCCCTGAACATAGGTGCGATAGAGGTGAGAACGGCTCTTCGAAAGTGAAGGAGGTCACAGGGCAAAAAGTGAAGGGTGTCGAACATTA
>JARK01000332.1:56270-69688 GCA_000688135.1 Ancylostoma ceylanicum
AAGCATCTAGCACCGTTGATCTGTCCTTTTCAACAGTAATTCTCATTCATAACACCTAAACACTGCTGCAAATTTGAATTTCGCGCCGCGTCAGCGCTGGTCCATGGGGCGCGCCGTGCGCAGACAGATGTAGATTTAGATACGAGTCCCTCCGATCGGCGGCCTGAGATTCTATGGAAAAACGGGTGATCTACGATACCGACCGACCCTGCGAAGCGGTGCCACGCCCAGAGTCAGCCGATTTTTTTTTACAGATTATACATAGTAGCGCGCACGCACGCACACAGTCACATTTTGTCTGCAGTGTATATAGTATATGATAGGTGTTCTTGTGAGTACCAGCAAGCACATTCTGTAGAGTTAGTGACAGAGTATCAACTGGTGTCACGAAATTCGAGAAAAAATAATTATCATAGTAGAGCTACTTACGTAAATTGGGCAGCCAGTAGATCAGCACCGCTCGGGTTATGAATGACGGCAACATCGCGTGCACCAAGCGGTATGGGTATTACAAAAGCAGGCTCAGGACGGGCATACGCTTCTTCGTTCAGATCAGCAAGATCAGCTCGCTGAATCGACAAAATAGAATCACGATCGTTGCATCTCATCAACAAAAATCCATTATTTCCATAGTTTCTTCTTTCACAAAACCGACACCATCATTCTTGGTTGTAATCGGAGGCGTGAAAAAAAGGTTCTCCTCTGAACTTCCTGCCCGCGGTGGACCCGCGGTACGGGACCGAACCGCGATGAATCCACGGTTGCCCGCGATAAATCCGCACATGCCCGCGGTGGGGAACCGGGAGTGACGTCACTCCCGCGCTGTGCCCCCACATACCCATGATGGATCCGCACATGCCTGCAGTGGACCCGCAGTAATGTTGCTTCCCGCGGTGGACCCGCACGTGTCTCACGGTGGACCCGCACATGCCCGTGGTGGACCCGCAATAGTGCTGATTCGAACATCATCACTGTGAGAACCACCACTTCCATCGTCACGTATGGCCGAATGCATAAGGCGCCGTACTTGGAAACATCAGCTTCTTCAAAGAGGTAGGTTCGAATCCTGAGATGCGCAAACGCTTGCAAAGTGAAGTGGGAATGTCGCCATGGATTTACTTTTACTTTTCTTCGTCGCACACCCCAGCTTGACTCATTTTTTGACCCAAATATTAAGTGCAGCACAGGCACAGAAAGAGTTTACTCACGTTGGCAGCAATAAAATAATTAATAATCCCCAGAGTAATGTAGTTAAGTAGATTCAATCCGAAATTACCTATATATATATATATATATATATNNCTAGCCAGTTGCGCCCTGGGCTTACTTCATGTTGTGAGTGAGTCGTCAGCGATTTTCTTCATTTCTTATGCAATTGTGTCGCTACGTCTAGACGAAGCGACGCGACGTAATCGTTCACTTTCACAGTTATTTTTGCTGGGGATTCCCAGAATTTCTGTTTAATCGTATAGATTTCTGACTCTAAAAAGCTCCGAGCACTGTTCTTGTTTACAAGCTCCGAGCACTGTTCTTGTTTACAATGTGAGCAAGTCTTCGCTTAGCNACGCGCGGCCGATTTTGACCAAATCTCACGAGAAATCACTTGGCGACCAAATCGCTAGCCAGTTGCGCCCTGGGCTTACTTCATGTTGTGAGTGAGTCGTCAGCGATTTTCTTCATTTCTTATGCAATCGTGTCGCTACGTCTAGACGAAGCGACGCGACGTAATCGCTCACTTTCACAGTTATTTTTGCTGGGGATTCCCAGAATTTCTGTTTCCTCGTATAGATTTCTGACTCTAAAAAGCTCCTAGCACTGTTCTTGTTTACAATGTGAGCAAGTCTTCGCTTAGGAAAAGTAGTAACCTCCTAATTTGTTCGCAAACTTCATTATTTTGGGAAGTTTTAATCTTCTTTTTTCAAGACCACTCTCTCACCATTCCGTGTTATGAGCATTTTACAAAAATACAAACAAATTACATAACAAGGTTCTCATTAGCGAAAATATAGCATTGAAACCAGTTTGAAATCACAAAATACTCTTCCGAATCTAATCCTAATCAGAAGGGAGCAATAACGAAGGAAACTTTTTATTAAGAATTACCACCACTAGGTAAGAGAAACAAGTGTGAATGGGGCTCAGAGTTCAGGTTTCAGTGGGTTTAAAACAACGAATGTTTCAACGCAGTCGCCATTCATAACATGAAGTATGCCCAAGCACGCGATCGAGTTGTAGCGACAGGATCGCTCGTGCAAAAGTCAGGCGTGGCGACCAAATCGCGTCGCTCGCAGTGTGTCCAAGGCTGTACTAGATGCGTTTGACGTGCGCGCCTCTATATGATGAAGGATAGGACTAGCCGACTGACGTAACTCAGTCGCACGCGTTCACAATCTCGCGGCGAGCGCGCTTTCGTTCCATTGAGTGGGCGTCGATGGCGGTGGCCCGTCTGCGGCATCGAAAAGGACGCGGGGCAGCCGCGCCGCTCGAGCAGGATTTCTTTCCGGAACAATAAATTATGGGGTTTTCTAGATAGTCAGTTAGTTTTCTTATTAGTTATCATCGAATGTGATGAACAACTGTCAAGAGAACCCAGATTCGCCACCGCGGCTACTATTCTATCGTGAGCGGCGCATTCGCGCCGCGTGCTTTTCGAGGCCGCAGACGGGTAACCGCCATCGACGCCCACTGTACATGTCACGTTGACCGGTCTTCATGATGAATCTTGCGCAAATGAGTGCGTGCGTGCGACTAGTATAAATTGCCCTATACTCTTACGGTGTACTCACACTTTGAACTCTACATACTCAGATTTCTACAGTCCTTGTCAAAGCGATAGGTGCGGCCTCGCTGCCAGCATCGCATCTAGCAAGGAATTTTTCGCGGAAATATGACCCTTTCGCTTGACTGTGCTTGCGAATTCTGCTGATCAGTGGTTTTCAGATGGTTTCTGTTACTACCTGTCTTGTTTCTGGTGTTTATACTGGTGTTTCGTGGCTATTTTAGCTTGCTTGCATAATTTTTTTTCAATGGATTTGCGATCGTGTCTACTCCTTCACGTCGTGACAATCATCTAAGCAACCCAACCCCACGAGTATAGGCGCCGTGAGCGACATAAGAAACTTCAAAATAGTCATAAATTGAGGACGGACGAAGTGAAGCAAACAGTCCGAAAAAAGAAACATCTCTAACACGTTTTCCTCTCAGAAGTAAGAAAGCAAGAAAGACAGCGAAGAAAGTTGTGGCTATGGCAAAGGCGACCCATTATGAAAAAAGCAACCAAGAGTTGGACACAAGAGATGACGAACAGCTTACCTATCGTCTCGCCAAGTCCTGTAGACGACAAGCGGAAGATGTAGAAAAGTTCAGCGAAATCAACGATCAGCACGGCAAATTTCTGGTGGACTGCAGAAAGGTGAGGGAGCGTTTGCACGAGTGCGTCGAGAAGGTCTCAATTGAAGAGTTCTGCAGGATCCCGTTCCTTGGAAGCTCCTGCACGAGGACGACGTCATGATTGCGTCCTTAGACAAATGTGAGCTGGAGAGGCTAACACAAGCCTGAAGCGACCGACTCGCTCAGTTTGGCCTTTGTCTCTATGTCACGAAGACTAAATACTTGACGAATCAATCGACGTAAACGAAGTAAGCACGATAAGCGTAGGGGGCACTGATTTTCCGAGAAATGGAGCCTTCAAGTACCTAGCCGTCTCGTTCGACGGTTGCCTTTCTCATGATGTCACTGCGCGCATTTATGCAACATGGTTGAAATGGCGCTCCTTGACCGGCGTGCTATACGATAAGAACATTCCGGACAGAACGAAGCCAAAAATTTACCGATTTGTCGTCCGACCCGTCGCTCTGTATGCGACTCAGTGCTGGCCTGCAGCAAAAGAAATAGAGCGTCGTCTAGGCGTCATGAAAATGAAGATATTCGCTGGATGGCCGGAGTTACTCGCTATGACCACATCTGCAACGTGATCGCATCCAGTAGTCTTAGTAGACACTACCAGGAGTCTGCTCGTACATATGGTGGATACATCCAAGACACAAAGTAGAGTCTACCATGACACAAAGTGGAGTCTACCATGACACAAAGTGGACTCATCCCGTAGTCTTGGTGGACACAACCAGGAGTCAGCTCGCCCATTTGGTGGATACAACCATGACACAAAGTGGAGACTACCATGACACAAAGTGGACTCATCCCGTAGTTTTGGTGGACACAACCAGGAGTCAGCTCGCCCACTTGGTGGATACAACCATGACACAAAGTAGAGTCTACCGTGATACATAGTGGACACATCCAGTACTCATGGTGGACAGAACCAGGAGTCAGCTCGCCCATTTGGTGGATACAACCATGACACAAAGTGGAGTCTACCGTGACACAAAGTGGAGTCTACCATGACACAATGTGGACTCATCCCGTAATCTTGGTGGACCCTACCATTTCAGCCAAAAAGTAGACACTACCAGCACTCAAGGTGGACACATGGTGGGCACAAGGTAGACACATGGAGGTGCGTCAGTTCGAGCTAGTAGACACATCCGGGAAACAAAGTAGACTCATCTAGAATCGGCGGAAAATAGTTGACACATCTAGCACACCCCGGGATGTGTCTACCATTTCGCACCTGGATGTGTCCACTTTGTGTCCTGGTTGTGTAACTTTCTATTTGTATGTTGGAAATACGCGAGCAAAAGCAGAAAATGATCGGAAGAAGCGTCTTGAAGCTACCCTATCAACCTTTCCAATTGCCACGTGACAGGCACGAGATAGCGCGCAAATCGCGGAGTGTGCGGAGAAAAAAGCTTGCATGTAATTTGCCCAAAAGCTTGCATGTAACATGTTTTGGCCTCCCGAAATGTTATATGTAAGCTGCAAATACGCGAAAGCTTACATGTAAGTTATTTTGGCCCCAAAAAGATTGCATGTAAGTTGTTCTGATTCGGCAAAGCCCACAAGTAAGTTGTTCTGAGTCCAGAAATGTTTCATGTAAGTTGTTTTGAATCGAAAATGTCGCATGTTATTTGTATTCAGTCGAGAAAGATTGCATGTATGTTGGGAAGGATAAATAAGATTGTAAATTGTGTTAGCCCTAAAAACTTACATGTAACTTGGGCAAAAACTTCTGAGCGAATGAGGGAAGTCCGTGGTTCGGAAATTTCATGATACCCCCTGAATTCTAGACCCACTGTGTAGATCGGCTTGTGGGGTCAGTGCAACATGTATCATATGGCAGTTTGAAATCATTTTTCGTGCAGTCAAATCGACTTGTCTAGGCGTAGCAAAGCGACATGCTTATTGCCGCTTATTTTCGTGATTATTTTTGCTGGTGGTTCCCAGAATTATCGTTCATTCGTACAGATTTCTGACTCCAACATGCTCCGAACACTGTTCTCGTTTAGGATATGGGCATGTCTGCTTTCAAGTAGGATCCTCCTAATTCGTTCGCAAACTCCAGTATTTTTGAAAGTTTTCTGTTCTTTCTTCATAATCACTTACGTGACCTTCCGTCTTACAAGAATGTCAACTAATTACAGAATAAACGCTCCTAGTAGCGAAAATACAGAACTAAAACTAGTGATAATGCATTCCTCGTGTAAACGTAAATTCTCCCATTGAGTATCCACACGCATGAACGCATGCTATTTGATCGCGGCGTGTCTGTCACTCGTGAGAGGGTGAACAGTCGCCGCGATCGGATCGCCATCATAACGCTGGTACTGGGTTGAGGATTTCATTGACACATGACCTTTGATTAGGTCATTTCAAAAACGATTCCATGTAGTGCCAAAGGAATTCCAACTACATTTCTAAGAGGTTTTTTTTCTAATTTGCTGAGATTGAGGGTATTTTGTAGATTAGCTATCGCACTAATCAATAATGTTGTGAGATCAGAACTGATGGATTTTATTCGATGTAAGCTGGTCCAACCAAACCCCACTATAACAAGTGTAAAATCAGTAAGTTAATCAACATTATACAACTTTAACCATTCTCGATGTTGCTGTTTTGTTTGCCACCGCTTTTTAGATAACAACGGCAAGATCGGTCTCCCGACATAAGTAACCGTAATAGAAGAACGAACAAGCATCGGAATGTACACAAGGATCGTGGAAAATGTGTCAGCCATCATTAGACTGTTGTTAACAGCAGTTGTGAAATTCATAAATTCTTTTCAGAACATTTGAAATATTATGATCCAAATGAGATAGAGTTACAAAATGTCTAGGGATGAAAGAGCAACAAACGCGAGAGCTATATTCCCTTGCCGGCATGTAATGCTTCTAATTTGGCTGCTCCATAATTTTCCAATGAGACGTTGGTGCAATTCTGATGAATATGCAGCAGGAACGCAACCCCATAGCAGTGAGGGTAACAGAGTAGTAGGAGTGTAATGATCTAATACAAGGCTCAAGGCCATATCTGACAGTGGTGAAGTGGCGGGATAAGTAGGGCAGACACCATAACCAGTGGCTTTCCGGAGAATGACGATGGGCCCACCATCATTTTTTTGGGGGGGGGGGGGGGAGAGGTAAACATAGAGTAACGGTGGGCGCACATTAGTGCAGCAGTTCAGAGTAGTTTATACGGACACTTCCATTAACACTATTCATCATTTGAGAATAATAAATCAGCGAGCTAATGATAATTGTGATCTCATGCTGATATCTACATCTCAACGCGTCCGTCTACAACTCTTGCTTCAAAGCACCAAGTAAAGGCTAATCCAGGTTAATAGAGTCTTTGAGGCATGAACCAGTCCGTGTTCTGACGGACTGCGCACATGATGAAGTTCTCGCAACTTCTTGATGACAGTCTAATGGTTAACCAGGGCCACGTGTTAGTCACAAGATTTGGCCGCATAAGAACAAAGCCTTGTAGTGTGCAGATTTTAGCAAAGCCGAACATGAAAGTCTGACTGTTTTTTCTAGATCTTCCATCACTCGGAAATAGAGAGTGACAATGTAGAAGCGGGGAGGAATTACAAACGGCTAAATGATTGATACAATGAACAAAGATGAAAGCAAGAGATTAAGGCTGTGTTTTCAGGTTCTGCAGCTTGATCCGCTTCCCCGCTGGCGGCCTTGCAGTCATCAGAAGATTTCATTTATTTACCTGCATCCGAGATGCATGTGATTTTAACACAAAAACGTTAACGAGGGTTTTAGGGTGATCGAGGTGGCAGTCTTGCAGGTATGATAACATTCCGGTCCTGAAGTGGAGACCAAGAATGATAAAAATGTAATGATAGGGGTCCACTGATGAAGAAAATGTGAGGCGTTGCCCTTCAGTAGGGACAATGAGAGAATACGGATTCATCGACGGAGAAGCCGTATTATCTGCTTTCGCCATGAATGGTCTACGTGGAAATCTCAGTGCTTACTCTACTCGTCCGGCGGAAGATTTGGAAAAAAAATGGATGAGCTGCTTGCTCTTAATCATAGCGAAAGGATTTTAGTGCTCATCTTTATCTTGTCCCAAGTGTTGCCACAAAGGCATGTCCCTTACGCTGGGAAAGCTAAAAGAAAATGCAGAAATGTCGCTCATGAAACGATTTCTCGTGATCGTTAGCATAGAAACGAGCGCTCATTCGATTATGTTGAAAGGCAGCACTCAGTTGTTATTGCTGGCCTACTTGAACCAGCAACAGATCTGCAGGGGCAGAATAGAATGAGTTTTAAATGGAGAAATATTATATTTGGGAACTGTTTGAGGAATTGAATGCGAACTTTTCCACGGTCAGTCTGTTCCGGCCTAGAATTCCCGATGGTAATAAGCCACGTCTCCTAAAAGTGGTCTTCCCAACATCTGGCTATCAGCAGACGTTTCTTCGCTGCACTCATAAGCTGCGAAGTTCACTGAATTTGCCAATGTGTTTATCCGAACCTCGCTAACGGGAGAAGACCGCAGGATCGGCTATGCACTTCGACAGCAATAGAGACATCTTGTAGAGACGCAAGTTGAAAAATTTCGCGTAGACAGAAACAGTTTGTTCGACTTGAGCACAAAGACTCGAATTCCCCTTGACGATACTTTCTACCCTATAACTCACAAACGATCACGCGTGACAACTACCGTTCTATCCCAAAAACAGCTTCGGGTGCCATTCTGAGACCCACGGGTGATTCTTTTAATTCTGACATTGCAATGGGTCTACTCCGATGATTGGGCAAGGCAAACGCAGCAGAACCTGCTGAGCCACGCCCCCAGGAAGTGGAAGGCAGACATTGCTGCATGATCAAGAATTGCTGCGTTGCTAGTTTTGAGAGCAGCGAACCCTGTGTTTCGGCTGCGTTAGGGGGGCAGCTTGCTGCCCGATGCCGTTGAACCTGCGCTCATCCCCCTCATTTTCACGTGATGTCCCGCCCCCTGGGAGGTGTATATAAGCCGGTCGTGTCTCCGCTCCGGCGGAGACTAGGCGAGCTCTGCGGCGCTTGTCTGGCCGGCTGACTCCCGGATAAAACCGTGGCCCAGTGCAACAATTGGCCAGACGAGATGCTGGGCTGCGGACGAGTGCGGACGCGGAAGTGCGTCCATCGAGCGCTGCAGCTGATGACGCGCACGCGTTCGAGAACATTTTTGAGGAAGCTTGGGTAACCATGAGACTCGTCCGGTTTCAACTGCCACCCTGATTTACGACATGTTATCCGACAAAATAAGCCTCGACTCGGCGGTGTAACTGCTGTTGAAACGTGTTCCTGCTGCGTTGGACGTTTCGGAATCACTTGGTACCCATCCCAGCAAGACGAACGCAGCTATATCTCCGTTCTTGCCGCTAGCATGGCAGGACTAACGCGGGATATGGCTGCGTTCCAGCTCTGACATTGCTGCCATCCTAGATTCATGTGCTGCCATTAACGTGCTCCCCTATTTTAGCAGCAATCGGGGGGACGATGGCAGCAATGGGGGGACGATGGCAGCAATGAGGGGGTAGGCCACGCCCAATTCGGGGTTTGAAACCGAAGTATTACTGCTGGAGAAACGCGTTCGTGCTGTCATTGGGTTGCTCTGTTATCTGAGTAAGTGAGGAAGTGTGGACGCATTAGGTTCCCTTCCACCTCCACAGCTTCGACACAAACCAGTTTAAACTGAGAAGACCGCAAGGTAGCCGAATGAACGAAAGGATGTGAATGCGTGTCTAAGAATTTGAGTGTTTTTCCTTCAACTGCAGAAGTAAAAAAAAAGGTTAATGAGCTGATGGTATTCATGAAATGTTCCAAACCAAGCATAGTGGCATTGCAAGAGACGTTGGCAGATAAAACTGTGACCGATGGAATGATCCTCAGCATGCTCCTACATAATATTATTAGAATAGATGGACAAGGGAAAGGTGGTGGTGTAGCGCTTCTCTTGAGAGACCATATAGTCTTTGAGCGTCTTGACTTGCAATTCAATCGAGGACGGCATTCGTTGACATTGGATGTGAAAGTCATAAGCTTCGTATCAACAACCTTCACCGACCTCCAAAAGTTAGAACTCGTGATTGCTCGGACCTGATGGATCATATTGATCTGCTAATATCAGCATGTTCTTTTGTTATCACCCTTCTGAGTGATTTCAATCCAGACATTGACTGGTCTAGTCCCGCAGCAAAACGCGTGATTCAAGGTCAGGTAAATACATTCCTTGATTTGAAAGTCACGAAGTGGAACAATTTGTTACCTTGCCAAAATGTGGATCTCACACGCTCGACCTAGTGCTATCAAACAATCGCCAGCTGATATCTAATGTGCGCATAGAACATCCTTTAGCAAGCTCCGATCACTCCATTGTCGCTTTCTCAATCCGATTCTCTAACAATGCCATGAAAACCTATGATCAGTATCGAGATTTCTCGAGAGCCAACTTTTCCACAATGAAACTTGGACTTTGTTCCATTAACTGGGAGAGCCTGTTTCACAACTATCTCGATATAGATGACATGTATTCACGGTTTTGCAATGTCCCCCATACCATCATCGAAAAATGTGCCGCTCTCCGAAAGCAACACACACCTCCTCCCCACTTTGCAGTGTATTATACATCAAGAAACTATTCATGTGCAGAAACTTTCTTCCTTATAGTCTTCATAAGCAAGCCGTTGTTTACAAATACAACAAAGTCCCCGCTAAATTGACTCGGCGCATCAATAAGTTTTTAAGGAAGCAGGGAAAAGGTTTGCTTCTCGTGATGAAGGGAAAAAGGTCTTTCGATTCTGCGAAGAATGGATTTTGAAAGATAAGCCACCGAAAGCCACCCATCTTTTGCCAACGCTCTCGGTGGACGCGCTGTGACTGACTTACAGAAAAGTGCTGGCAGAATACTTTTTATCGGTTTTCACCAGAGGCAATAGGACATTCCTTGATACCTTAAAGGCAGTGTCTACTCGTTTTCGTGTTTGAGCTGTTAGCAGATCGCGAATCTCCTCGACACGCTGATTACGGCGATATACATGAAATGTCATAAAACGGTGTTTGAACCCGTTTTTTCGCGACGGGGTTTGTAAGGGGCTTGTAACAGTTTGCTCAACCGAACTGACGTGAGAAGCCGTTGGTCTTATCGATCGTACACGTCAAGACTCGTTGGCCACCGTTGCAGGCGTGGCGAAGAGCCAGCACACTCACGGACCTCTCCGCCCAGGTGGTCCGTGAACGCAACTTTGGACCCTCCCAAAAACGGGTTTTCGTCACATTTATGACATTTTATGGACACTTTTGCAATCAGCGTGGCAAGAAGATTTAGGATCTGTTAATATCTACAACACGCGAAACGAGGTGACACACTGTTTTTAAGTGGTGGTAAACATTTTATGACAATCAACGATTTCCTCATAATGCCGGGGATGGTATTGAAGTTTATGAAAAAGCTTAAGTTGTCATACTCACTAACTTTTGATGCTATCCCACAGGCTATCTTTCTCAAAAGTTGTTATGGACTCTGTTTACCGCTTGCTTACATTTTTAATTGTTCCCTGAGCATCGGTTCTGTAACTACTCTATGGAAAACATCCCTAATTACGCAAGTCAACGGACGTGCTTCTCCAGAAGTCCCAGCAGACTGTCGCGCTATTTCCATCACTATTACCACATGTAAAATTATGGAAAGATGCAAAAAAAAAGAAAGAAATTGATGAATTACTGAATGCTCACATTGTCGTACCCCTGCAAAAATTCGGTTTCTGCAAAAAGTCTTCCTTATTATTAACTTATCAGCACGCAACTTTGCTGTCATCTTCTTTAATATCTCTAAAGCATTCGACACCATATCGCATTGCAAGCTTCTTTGGGAGCTCGAAGGCCTGGGGATTCGCGGAAATGTTGGCATAGTTCATATTAGGAAGAACCTTTTCGGTCAGTTTCAACAATACTGTTTCACAAAAGAGAAAGTGATAAGTGGTGTTCCGCAGGGTGGTGTATTAGGGCCGCTCTTGTTTGACGTGTACCTTTCCGACCTTCCTGCTGCACTGAATGATGACAGCAGTGTGATGCTGTCATCATTCAGTGCAGCAGGAAGATGTTGATGTTCGCTGACGACACAAAATTGTACGCTGGCTATGGAATAAATGAAGAGGAAGAAAAAACAAAAGATCTGCAAAAGACCATTTACAAACTTATGTCATACATACAACAATGGCAGCTGACCATATTTCTATCGAAAATGCATGTAATGCATCTTGGTCGAGGTAATCCAAAGGTACCGTATCGGTTAAATCCAGAGATCCATATTAATGAATGCAGCAATATCAAAGACCTGGGCATTAGTTACGACAATAAACTTTCCTTCAATACGCACATTGAGAAAATTGTTGTGAAAGCTAGGATGGTGATGTTTTGTCTACTCTGGATTTTCAGAAACAACTTTCCTATCTTTCCTATGCTACACTGCAAACTTTTCAAGTGGTACGTTCTGCCAATAATAGAATATAATTAGGTTGTTTAGAGTCCATACCAAGCAAACAAAATCAACCTGATTGAAAGTGTTCAAAGAACCTTCACTCGATTCATTTGCCGCAGATTCACAGTAAAATCCACCACAAATTCGATGAGTTACGGAGACATGAACAAATTGGGACTGGAGAGCCTTAGCTTGAGAAGAAGGGCCGTGGATCATTTCTACCTATGGAAAATATGGAATGGGCTAACACGTCTTCGCTCTTCCAACTACTTTGAGATAGAACCCTGTCGAGGGAGAACTGATAAATTTAATTCACTCGTACCGGTATTAGCAAAAAGTGGAAGACAGTTACGCTCATATCTCATGAGAGCTGGTAACCTTGCAAAATTACTCCCACTCGAGAAGAAAAGAAGAAAATCATGTCGATTAGGAAGCTGGAATTATTATTTCAGAAAAATGATAAACCCTTCTGATCTTGGGATTTTGCAGAAGATACATATCTATGCTTCTACACACTGCGAAAGAGATGCACATCATTTCATGACATGCTCGTGTTCTTTGACCTGCAGTTCATAACTGTGTTGAGTTTGTTCTTGGACCGCAGAGGGATGTTCGCAGTGCGGCTCTCTGACTCCTTGCTCTTTTTCTAATTCTTTTTCTACCCCAATCAGCAGAAGGTGTGACTCGGAAGCGATTGTGCTGTGAGGAAGCAACAGATGCGGAGCCTGCGATCATGTCTTACTTGGGCCTATTCACACGTGAATGGCCAGGTTTAGGAGACTTTTCAGGCACAGCAGCAGCCGCTCTGTTTGAGGGGGCAGCAGGTGTTCGATTAGAGTAATTGGGTCACTGTTTCCGCTCTTGAGATTTCTAGTCGTTTTGTCTGTTCGACGCTGCCGAAGTCCCTCTGGGGTTCCATTCTCTGTTTTCCCTCTGTAAGAAGCGTCACATTATGAATTACCATGATGTATGAATAGTGTAAAGTAAAGCGGTACGCCAGTGCCTAATTGTGGGGCAAAGGTTATCTAATGGGTTCATCAATGGAGGCGGTCTTCAACCGCAACCCTTCTACCACTATGCAGTGAGCCCATCGTTGTTCGAAAACAGTTTCAGCGCTCACTTTTGCTTATTTTCATATGTGCACAACTAGCGTCCCCTCGGGGCACTAGGAGTTCTCAGAAAATTGACAAAAGAGGAAAACTAATTATGAACTAAGCTACCAATCTTGCCGCACTGCTAACCTTCCAGTCGTCTTTTGATGCTAGCCTTGCTCGACGAGTTTTCATCACACACCAACCACTTCCAGTTATAGTCATGGTCATTCTGTTTCAGTGCTGTTCTTTATCGGCCGTATCACCGTGCCTTCACCTATCACTAGCGCGAGCTGGTGCAAGTNTCAGTGCTGTTCTTTATCGGCCGTATCACCGTGCCTTCACCTATCACTAGCGCGAGCTGGTGCAAGTGCGACAGTTTTTTTTTTTGAGCTTCATTTATCAGTGAGGGTAACTGTTTTCGGCCGGGATTAGCCCCACTCACTAGTG
>JARK01000333.1:3667-19739 GCA_000688135.1 Ancylostoma ceylanicum
CCCCCCCCCTTCACCACGGGTCTGGACCGCGCACCCACCCCAGCACCTGAAACACGAAACAAGAGAATGGGGCGGTATCAGTGAGACGGTGTGCACTCGCAGACAGCCAGAGTCTTTCTTTGCTTCTCCTTTAGCTCGCGCGAGCAGACCTCGATTACTGTGGTCCCATGTATATACGTAAGTGGGGAATTATTCACACGCGGTAATACAAATTACTGATTAACGTTTCAAACGACAGAATTTGCAGGTAGAGCTACATAATTCAAAATGGACAGCCACGCAATCACAGCATCAGAATAAAGAAATCAGTGTGTTAAAAAGGATGAAATGATAGTCTTTGCATACAGCAACTGTGATAAAATGATTCCGGAGAAAATTGTTGAAGATTTGGATTTTGGTTTCTTCCATGCCACAGACGATGTGGCATGCGTATACTTGGAGAATGAGGGATAGTTTTTTCCTGATTGCTCCCATGTCCGATTTCCTCGCCGTGGTGGTATGGCTTGAAGATCGTTAGCTTAGCACCGATCTTCGAAGATCTACTATGCTGTTCGAGTACACCAAAAGACTAAAAATGCCTCCGGAAGTAACCGGATCGTAGAGGGCAGCCTGCCACGGTACGCTACGCGAGCAGATGAAAATTGAAACAGACGCAGAAACCCAGTCAAAGAGAGTCCCAATGACCAGCTCCGGAGCGGAGGAGCTTTTGAAGAGTGTAAAAACGTATCAAACCTGGAAGGGACTTGGACAACTGAACAAATGCAATTTTGACTGTCTTTGTTTCGAGTAGGGTGGACATCCTGAGAGCCTACGAAGATTTCCGTTCATTGTTTCCAACGTCTCCAGGCCCTTTAGCATCTGCCAAACTGAGTAGCAGAAACATCCTGAGTTTTTCTTCGTAACAAGTACACCATCATTCTGGAGCATGCCCTCCGCGAATGTTCCGCTTGCGTTGAACGCCGCGCGCGTCCTTTGTGTGGTGCAGCCTAGTACTCCTAGTCGGCTGCTCTTGTTCCAGTTTTTGTAAAATTCCAGTTTTTAGTACTGTTTTTGGCAATTTCTTGCTTATTTTCTCTTTGATTAATTTCACTTCCCATTTATTATACATTCTACGGTATTTACGGCTATTTATTTTTCCTGGGATCTACTTTTGTAGAAACTGCAGTATAAACGTTTTGTCGGAACTTCAACTCATGCAATTTTTTCTTTCTACAGAGCCCCACAATGTCTTCGTGCTGCGATATTGACGCTATATATCAATTATGGCATGCTTACATAGGACATCTAAGTTGCGCCTAAATCCTAAATTAGGGACTGCTAATGAGTGTTTCTTTTTTTAATTGCTGATCGCAGATGAGTCGTGAGTCACTTTACTGAGGCGAAAACTTCTTGCACGCATGCAATATCTGCTAATTTTCATCTTGCAAGATCGGCATTCATGAAATTTCATTGTAGTGAGAGTGACCGAGTAATCATTGGTATCTGAAGCTAATGATTAAGGGAATTTACATAGGAGCTACAAGCAAACGGAAAGGTTTGCAAACGAAACAAAGGTAACAAAAAAACTGATGAATACCTGGAACAGTGTGCCACCTAACCATAGATTATATGAGTAGCAGTAGCAGGGACAAGAATAACAGATTTGGGGAATAAAATATAATACAATAGTAAAAAATGAGGAAGGATGACGCTAAATGATGAATAAGTAATTTTCAGAGCGAGCAAAATCTAGGTAAACCGAGGGAATGAGCGAATAAAACATACCGAAATTTATTAGGTGTTAACATAAGTTCTTGCGCTTTTTTGGATGCGCTTTTCTCCACCCACATACTTTTTATCTTTCAGGTACAACTTATACAAGATTCTAAAGTGCTGTTCTTCCTCTAAAGGAATGTTGTAAATATTTTTTGGAAAAATGACAGTTTGCTTGAGTTTTAAGCTTGCGAACTGGAGCAAGAACTGTCACCGGATTTTTGACCCACGCTGTAAACCTCGATTTTCCTCAACTGAAAAAAGAACTCAAAGCGATCACTGATGTAGGAGGTGTATAACAACAATAAGAACTCTAAAGTATTACCGAGGTGGTAGTGGGATGGAAATCTGCAAACAATGACGGGTATCAATGACGACGATGGCTTGCAACATGCTACGCCTCTGCAGGTTCTGTACCCGTAGGTTGTTGTCCAGTGTCGCTACAGGACGCTTTACTATTTGTTGTTGCTGTCACAATTATGGAGACTCAATTCGTTAACTCGTTTTTGAATGTGACATAATCAAATTTGAATAACAACATCGGTATTGACGAGAAGCAGTAGCAGTACAAACATATGTACGTTAGCGTCAATAAAAATATCATTTTCAGGAGGGTACGGGGATTCCGACTCTTCAGTTCAGAAAATCGGGAGAAATCACAGTAATCGTATCATGAGGATGTTACTTTGAGATGTTCAAAATTTGAAAAATTTATGAAATGAAATTTATGAAAAAAAAACATAAACCGAAAAAAATAAGCGGGAAATTAAAAACACTTCTTGAAAATCATAAAATTGATCCGAAAAAATCTCAAATCATGGATAGGGTCAAATGGGAGGTGAATTCTCTCGCACAATTGTAGGTTTGTGTCACGCCTATCGTGAAATATTACACGTTTATGAGTCAAATAAACTTTTGGTTCCGTAGAAAATCCAGTAGGTACACCCCATAACGAACGAGTGTTTTCTTTAAAAAGTGGGACATTGGTGTGACGGTGGTTTCAGCTAAACACATATGATATGTAGCACCATGGCGCAAATTTTCAGTGGATGAACTGCTACTGAGAAAAAATCGTTATTTCCCATGAAGGAAAGAAAATTTCATTGTTTCAGCAAATCGCGTTGAAGTCGCCCAGAAATCTAAAAGAGAAAGCAGAACAGAAAAGTGCGTAAGAGCGGGTATAAAAGCAGTATATAAAAATCTGAACGTGCTTGTTCTTGTATCATTTCTCATTCTCGAGCCTTGCTTCTGTCTTTCGAACGTGCCTTGTTTTTTGGTAATGCATCATTTTGAGAGAACACGTTTGCTACTGACGTTACTATGATGAAATTGTGGGTAAAGTTAGAAACTGAACGGATAAGGTTTTGCCATCATGTGATTCCATGGTTATTACTGTTCACTTGACAAGATTTAGTACGAAAGCCGGAATCAACCACAAAAGAAAAAAAACCAGGAATGAATCAAGGGTAAAAAACTAAGGTACATGAGATGTCTTCCCCAAAAAAGTATCGTCGAATCAAAGTCCAATGAGGAAGAAAAAGTGGGAGTCCAATTCATAAGAGAAAAAGGTGGAAGCCATTTCAAAAGAAAGCCTCTGAAAAAAAGCCAAGATATTAAAAAAATTTCCTGGGAGTGCTCGCAAGTTTAAAAACCAAATGGCGTGGTAAAAAAAAAGTCCGTTATTTCGAACAATGCTATACGTGGTAAAATTTATGTGAAATGACGTAGAGGTGTTAGGGGCTCTGACTGAATCCATGCGCACAAGGCTCTTCCTGCGACCAAGCCTATCCAACTGTGACATTAAGTCAAAATCCACACGGTGGGCATTCGAAGAGTTTGCGCCTGTGCTCTTGCTATACACGCTTATCTTAGGCTGAAGTTCTGTCTGCACCAGCACTGCCTTTTAAGCAAAGCTGACTGCGTGCGCAAGACTGACAGCAACACCTCCAGCGGATCCTAATTGAATTGATTACAAGTGAGTCTGGTAGGTGTCCACTAGTGTTGAATGTGTACCATCGTAAGGGAAGGGCGTAGCCAGATGACTCTGATTGGCACATTCGGACCGCCCGTCACATCCACTCGTTTGAACTAGGCGCTGAGCACGAATACACCATGTATTAGGAGACTGACGCCGTTCAGGTTCAAACAGGAGGCGTGATTTGCAGCCTAGATGGGCCAATCAGAGTTGGCTGGCTACGCCCCTTTTCCCCTCACGATAATATACATCCCCGCTGGTGTTCAGCAAATACATTTTCCACCCAGGAATAAGAACTCTGCCGCAAGGACACTGATTTGTATTCAGATTCCAGCGAAAGACTTCGTTTTGCGAAAGATTGTGAAAACATTGCTACCAAATCACAAGTTTCGACATCTATGAATGGGAATCTTCCTTGAGAAAGATGATGGGCGTAAAAAAATTTTTCAAAGGTTTCTTTATCTTATAAGCTTCTACAACTACAAAAATTTGAACTCATAGGCTCTATTTTGAACGAGATTATATATGAAATCCCAAAAGTTGCAATCTTTCTGCTCGCTTCTGTGTGGTGCAGATGTATTATGCCTCCACTGCACAGCAGTTTCCCATTGGCGCAGTCTAGACGTTTGCGCGACTATTCCCATACGCTCCCGAATTCCCAGCCTCCAGCAAAACTTTACTCATTACAATAACATTACCAGTCTGGTGTCTGGCTCAGAATTCACATACAATATCAAATGAGCAAGCCAAGGTTCAGAAACGACTGGATGTCGAAGAGTTCTTTATCTCTGGAAGAAGTTGCATTCGAAAAAGTTCAAATTGTTAACTTCTGAGTTGACTTGTAGTGGTGATGAGCGTGACCAGCACAGTGGATAAGTGATGCATTTGAAACCTCGAAAAATTCGATAAGATATCGTATAGAAGGGCGCGTGTGGCGCAGTGGTAAGAGGCTCGCTGCGCACGCACACGATCAATTGTTCGATCCCGCCCGTGTCCAACCAAGCCATCCATCCCTCCGGGGTCGGTGAATTGGTACCAAGGGAGTCTGGGAGGATGAAGCACTGACTTGCTTCATCGGATGCCCCCCGCAAGTCACTGTACAGGGCACCTACGCGTTCAACGCCTCTACGATGCTGAGATGAAGTCGAATGCGTGGTGCATCCCACATGACGGGATTCATCAACGTCGACCACTTTCTCCTTTATGAGGCAGGAAAAATATTATCAAAGGCTCCCTTAGGTGCCTTGCTGGACAACTGCCTCAGCGAAACACCATTCTTGGTTTCAATTCTATGAAGTAACTCATCTGATTTGCAACGAATGTTTCACTGCAATGCTGCAGGAAACAACCCGTGGACGAAATAGTGCACAAGAAATATGAATAGTCCGAACGTATTCGTTGTTATCCGACTGTGTTCCATGATAATTCATAGAATTTGTTGCTCCAACGCATACATAGTACGAACTTATCAAAGCTTGGTGCTATAAGTGCAGAAAAGACAGACGATTCGAGGGCATGCTTTCGAAAGACGTTTCCCGTGAATTTATCATGTAAACCCGATGTAATGTTCACACATCATTACCACAATGATGTTCAACGATGCACTCTTTAAAAAGGTTACCAAATTAGTAACAAGAACAGGACACTGTTTTGCAAGCTCAACAAACGTGTCATTGAAAGTGAAATTTTCACTGAAATCTATCTAAGTGACTATGTCCTTTATTCGAAGGTGTGTCCCTAGTAAATGATTTGGTCCATGGCTTGAACAATTATGTCATGTGAAACTGGAAAGAAAAAAAACCGAATTATAAAGAAGAGGGAATGACATCGATGTGAGGTGTACCATTTTGCCTCTGGAAACTGAAATTGTGGCCTGGACAGCCCTTGAAGAGTTGTGGATTTTCACACGTACCCCGGGAACAGCAAAAATGAGCATATGTCGTTAACTGTAGTGTTCTCATGCCGTTCCTATCGTCATTTGAGCTCTGAGATCGTACAAATACTAGTACATGCCCTTCAAAACCAACACTGTAGCATACAGTATCCATTCGCCATTGTCTGACGATCAATTGCTGTTGCGTTGGCACTCTGCTCCTCCGAATAGGTGGGAGACGTGATGAGTCTGTCTACCAACTGAAGACATACGTAGTGTTTTCGGACCGGGATGAGTTGAAGAAACGGAGGTGAGGTCTTCAGTGGTTAGAGCGCACTGGACCACTTGCAAGCTTCAGAAGAAGGCGTTATTTGGAACGTGAGGCCGAAATAAAACGTGTCCTCATAGCATCCTGTGTGGCTCAGAAGAAATACCATGTACAATCAAAGAGAGAATGTCCAGGCTTTATTATCAGAGGACGTGGAATTACCAGCAAATGCAATTACTTAAAGGCAAGGTCCGGTCAAGATTTTCGACGTAGTGTTTTTGGGCTCTTAGTGATGTAACCCGCCCGTACATACATCATGTGACCCGAGTTTGGGAGTGCTTGCTAAGGTCAATCCCGAGTATCAAGGGAAAATGCTCAAGGGTTACGGTATCTGGTGCTTTGGTCTGGATGGTGTTGCTACCGCTACCCTCTTCCAACACAGCAGCACGTGACGTAATCATCCTCCACACAGCGACAAAGAGGTTTTGCTGTAGTGACTGATGCAACGACACGGGTGCTGCGGCACCAATAGCACAGCGACACAGGTGGTGTGGAGGCTCCTAGTACAAAACCACACCTGCGTTTGCAACACCACTTACGTGGCCCGACGTCTAGTAGTCGTCCACTGAAAGCACGTACTATGCAACCATGCAACCAGAATCTCACCCCTTTAGCGTAACTTAACGGATCGTTTTCGGACTTTCATTGTTGTTTAGGGTTACTGCCATCGTAGATTCATTGTTTCGAGCAAGAAACCGACAAAGTGTGTTTTGGCCGGACCTTGCCTTTAAAGGCAGCACCCACGGAAATTTTCGCCTCTTAGATTTTGATCCCCTCATGATCCAATCGATTGTGGGGTCAATTTTGCAATAAGAGTACCAGTTAGAACTTTCCCAATGATGAGTAATGACAGGTAAAACCTGGATCAACAGGATCAGTAGGCAGTAAGTTTTACGAGTTTTCATGCTAATACCGCGCTCCAAAATCATTCTTGGAGCGCGAAAAATGGCAACTATCAGCTGATTGGGCAGTGATTGCAGCTGGGAGTCTTTTATATTAACGTTTTCTTACCTCATTTCGACCACAATTTCATTTTGATCCTCAACTTTCCGATATTTACTGCCTTCCCACCTATTATTGGTCTCTACAAACCCTTTTTCTCACTCAGGACATCCAATTTTTCAAATATTGCGCGTATCTAAATTATTTAGCTTCAAAAACTACCGTATGGTTTTGTTCTTTTCCCTAGTCATGTTTTTATTATGAACATCCCATATTCTTTCTCTTTGTGCTCTTTCTTTTTCAAAAAACTGCTTTACCAGCCAAATATCCGATAGCGCTAAGAAAAAAGGTGGCAATGATGGTTGCGTTATCGACTTTTTTGTTCGACCCCATAGGTGCAACTCGACCGCCATGCTCTAACCTACCAAGATTGAATCACCCAAAAACCTTTTTTGCATGAGTTTTGGTTGGATTGGGGACTTCAGCAATACTCCTCATGCTCAAAAATGTAATTTTGCGCTACAATCTCGGAAACCGAATTTTCCGTGGGTGCTGCCTTTAAGGATCACTTGATTATTGCCGCGAAACCCAGTGAAGGTAATGCAAAGGAGAATTCAAGCAGGAAGAGAATACCATTTTAGATATCACACGTTTTTTCGATCTCCAAGTTCTGAAATTTGACTCGAAAGGAAGTTAATTCGCTCCAGCTTTCTGCCAACAATATTTTACGCTTGCAGAACTTGCACGAGGACAAGAGTTCTCGCCGTAGCCCTTCAATCAGCTCAAAGACGACTAGAGCGAACAACTTTCGGTACGTGATTGCCCAGAAAAGTCAAAGCAAAGGACATCAGGCGCAAAACAGGCCTCTGAGATGGGGTTCTGATGACTCTTAGTAAAAATGGGTTTATGCGAGGAAAGACGCTACAGGAAAGCAAACATGGGCTCACAATCAGATAGCTATGGATTGCACTCCTCAAACCAAAAGAAATCGGACATGGTTGATTGGCGACTTAGCCAAGTTCAAAAGGAAGGGTTAAAGTGTGACATCGAATTTGACATTAGGTAGTCTCTTCCGAACTGGCTACCACAGCGCCTTGTCGTTTCTTTATATACCTCAGAGGGCGGAGCTATAGGTTGTTGATGGTAGCGACTTCAGAATGCGATGCTAATATCCTTAATACTTACTTTTATATACAACGTGTGCAGAAGTTTTAGGATGGCTGCAAGAACGCAATAACTCAAATCTATGCTATCCATTAGGGTGTAAAATTGGAAAGTTTTTGCATGAAACAAACTATTTTAGAAAAAGGCTACAGCACCTCAGTCGAAGTTCAATACAGAATTAGTATTGTTGAACCTCCAGCATCTTTCACACAGAGAGTCACCGCTTCCCAATAGGCGCCGTGACTTACACAAAACAATAAATAGCGGGTCACCCAAATTTTGGTTTCTTCGCAATTTTGGAGTTTTTCTCTTTCATCTAAGGCTTAAACGACGCAAGCAAGTGCTCGCCAGCAAGTGGTCGCAAAGCCTGGACTATTAGGCTGTGCGATGTGGGACCTCGATTCCTCATCTGAACAACAGGACAGTCGAGGAATCAATTTGCAGCCACAATTTCGAATTAGTTACCCAAGTTCGGTGCCATTTTCGAGTAATCTATTGTCGCACGAATTGACCGATTAATACAGCAAAAATTCTCTTCATTCTTCATGTGGTCTGTGGTGGGACCCCGCTGCAGTTTCGCGCTCTTTAACCACATAAAACCAGTGAACAGAAATTCTGAAATTCTAGTCAGTCTCCTTATAACTTCCTTCGAAAAATAGAGAGCAAAGAAATGTTTGATACCTTGGATGCCAATGAATACTACATGAATCGCTCTTCAAGGTGGTATCAAAAGTTTGACAGAAAATATTTGGAAACGTGTTCATAGAGACGTCGAAATTTCAGCGCCCAATCCCAATTCAACACCCCAATAATCTATCTCAGTGTGGATTTTTCTCCGATTTGGGATCCTTGCAAGCATTCAGTTATTCACTGGATGGGTTCCATGCTTCCAGTATTCTCTTGTTTCGATAAAATGGAGTTTTCCTGCAAAATTCGAAGACCTACTTCTGGTCCCGGCTCTAGCCGGCGCAAACAGTAAGACAATACCATTCAGAAGAAATTTTTTAGATAGCTTTGATTTTGACACCGTTTCCAAATTGATAGGTATGAAAATCTTACAATGTTCGGAAAAGCAACGAAACGGAATTCTCAATTTTCTAATCCTACTTTCAACCAGCTCTGCACCCTTGCTTAGCTTCAAGAAGAAAGACGCAAAGTTCCTCAATACACATCCAGATTTGGTTCCGATTGCCCACCCTAGGAACGAGATATGAAAAAAGTTCTAGCATTTGTAGAATATACTCGTCCTTCGTGAGTGCGGAACACATTTTATTTTCAAGCAAAATCGATGCGTGAAGCAAAAACTAGCAGCACTAGAAATGAAGATCGAGATATGCCTTTCTTCAAAATACAGAACTTAAACGTCTAGTTTCAGAAATGTGCCAGCAAAGCTGCGCTAGGAAAACGAGAAGTAGGAAAATCGACCAACACCAATTTCTACTGATTACTCCATGTCGTGCTGCGAATGATATCCATAGCGCCCAAAATACTCAGACAAAGTATCGCACCCTTGCGTAGGGCTACCGCAGGGTACCCGGAGGAAATGGTCAGGAGACCCGGTCTGTTACAGACCGCACGTCCTGAGTTAGTCTTCCGCAAAGTCCGGTTTTCTCCTCCGTAAGTCCTGAAATGGGAGTTTTTAAACAAAACTTATCACTCCCACCATCGCTTGGAGATTTCGAACTCATTTACCATTACTCCTCAATTGTTAACCAGTCCGCTGCTTTGCCTCTGCTCCATACGTGCCCACAACCGAGGACCGATTGAGGCATCGACTAATGTTCTTATCGCAGTGCATTCGCTAGTGGGGAGAGTTTTGCAGACTGCAATCTACCCTGATCGGGACGAAACGTTGCCTACGTAATCGTTGTAGGCATGGAAGTTCTTGCTCGATTTTCGCTATGAAACTATCAAAAAGCTTATTCATCTCAATGCTTTTCCACTATTTCGCACGGAAGCGCTGAAGAGATGCTTCTTGGCGTTGTTTAATATACTGAACACAATGTGGCAACGGTTTGATGTAAATTTATCCATTTACTGATTTTGTGTAGTCCTTTTCGCTTTTGATGAGGAGAGTGTGGATGCATCCTCACTGGGGTTTTTTAAAGCTTTTAACATAAGTATGACAAGCATTTGACGTTGAAGCCCCGGCTTACAGAGTTTCTTTTGAGGGCAGCAACCGCGGAAATCCTTGCGTTGGAGATTCTTCCGAATTTCGGGGTTTCTGGAGACGACAAACTCATAGGCAGGGATGAAACTGCGTGAAAGACGCAAGAAATGCAAGAAATGAAGGCGCTCTTTTCCATGCGTCGAAGGCGCGGACGAGTGCTCGGCTGTAGGGTTTGCGCGCGTCCCGCCACGAAACCCTGTGAATGGTACGAATTGCGTACATTGACTGCGGCAGACCACCCACTGCGATACCGTTAACTGGCGCGTCGAGCCATTGAAAACCCGGAGTGGCCGCGACAGCGAGTCTTGCTTCTCTGCCGGTAGGTCATCATTCCTTGTGTTCTTCTCACTTTGTGATGTGCTCACTTCTATTCTACCACTCACACCTCAGCTCCGAGTCGAGGATTTCGGCTGGTGCTGCCTTTAATCGAGTTTTTAAGTTGTCGTTTTTACATTCCGTTTGTGAGTGGGTCAATGAGGAAATGTGTAGTGAGGTTTTCCAGGGCTAGGATTCATTAACGCAAAACCAAGCGAAACCAGGTTAGCAAACCAACTTTCGCGTACTGCGTCTTTCAATATTACGTAGCCTATTAAATAGCCAATCACGGTAGTCAACGTAGGTTTGCGTGGTTAGCGTTTCATGAATCCCAGCCCAGTAGGCCGAACAGAAGTAGGTGAACAAGGCGGCCGAAATTTCATGGATCCCAACCCAGGACGCTTGGAGAATGGCGCATCCTGCAAACGGGATTGATTGACGCCGGCCACTTTTTACGTGGATTTTCAACTTTTACTTTTCTATGAAACAGAATTATCAATGACTCTGAGGTCTGGGGCTCCTGTGGCGCAGTAGTGAGAGGCTCGCTGCGCACACAAACGGTCGGTATTTCGATTGCGCCCATGGCCAACCCAGCCATCCATCCCTTCATATTCTGTAGATTGCTTCCAGAGAGTCTGGGAGTATGAAACACTGACTTGGTACATCGGATACACCCCACAAGTCACTGCAAAGGGCATGTACGCATTCAATGCCTCTACGATTCTCAGATGAAGTCGAATGCGTGTCGCTTCCCACAGACGGGTTTGATTAACCGAACGCTTTATCTTTTACTCTGAGGTCTTTCATGTACGCTGTCGTTTTCGGCAATTTGTGTAAATTCTGGTTCTGTAATAATCTCGGAAACGACCTCTGAGTAAGACTGTTCCTCTGTCAAGGCATGCGCAGTGCTATTGGCGTTGTAGTTTGAATCAGTCAAGCTGTGAAAACGACACTTCAGAGACAACTTACGGCGGAAATGACAATAAGAACCCGTGTAGCCCTTAATGTAACAGAAGGATGCAGTGCAGGGCTACAAACAGTGGAAAAATAGGCAGAACGTACTGCTCTGTGATGTCAAACATCGGGGGGTTCTCGGATTACCTGCCATGTTCCTCCGCACCCATCCGAGGCTTTTATCAGAGTTCGAAGGTACCCCCGACTACGTCCTCCACAAGTCCCGATGGTTTTTCGGGCATAGGTCGCACCCCCCGACTACGTCCTCCGCATGTCCCGAAGAACATTATCACCGCATGACCAGCAAACATCCTTAACAAATGAGTGTTATCGTACTCCGCATGTCCTGACATTTTTGTCTGAGTAGGACCACTTTCAGCATTAATCGGGGATATCAAAAAGAAAGAACGTTCTACTGCGTAGCTGAACTCCCGGGACTAGCACAGCAGATCCCGACGAATTCTGAAGCGGAAGTAAAGTTCCCCATGCAAGTTGTGCACATGTCGTGCGCATAGGGCTATCAAAATAGCTCTTATTAGTCTACAGTAGCAAATTAAGTGAATTAGATCTAATTTAATTAAAATACATAGACAAACGTCATTCACGCGTGCTTTAGCAGCCCGATAGAAGAGTTTGCAGTGCATTAAGCTATTCCAGCATTTTGAAATATAATAGAAATACCTTACTATTGGATTATGCTCCTACACTGTCTGATGAGATATTATTCAATTGAACAACCCATCTCCCTGTTGAATTCAGCTTACTCCGAAAGAGCAGTTGCATGCTCCCTAAAGAGGCACCTTCATTCATTTGCTGCAGGAAGCATGACGTATCTGGAATATGTCAGTTCGCCTCAAAGCCGGAATATTTCTCCCACACCCCCTCTGTCCAGTGTTCATCATTTCGCAAACTGCGTACTAAATATCCCAAGTCATGACGTTTTACAAAGCCAGAAGCGAACGTGAGCGTGCTCTGCAATAAATTGTGGAGGAGTAGCCGTTTTTTTTTTTGTCGGAACAATTAAATTTTGCAGTTACCGCGGGCTACTAGAGGTTCTTGCCATGATCCCATTTCAAGTTGGAAATCTAGTTTCAGAACCGGGAAGCTCAAAGCGGAAATAACAATGCACACAGCTGGATGACCAACATACAGATCTCCTCTAGCAATAATTCTCTTCACGAGAATAGCGCTACCATCAGCAATTACGCCTTATTGGCCAATTCTCTGGCAAATTTCAATTCGATTATGTTCTTAGAATTCTTCTGCACAGCAGCCATCATTCATGATAATACTGTATTCAGTTGCAGAGACAATCAAACAGAAAATCAGAGACGAATGTGAATAAACAACCATTGAAATGATCGAAATCATTTCAGCACAAGAATACTTGTAGAGCTAACCAGAGCTTGTGCCATACATTCTTAATGAAAAATGCACAGAATAGTTCAATATATACAGTCCTCTCACGCTACCTAGCACCATTCATAATTAGCGCTTGGCTCAGTCTCATGTTTTTCAAAAACCTGATGATGTTTCCAAGCTAGTACTGGAGAAAAAAAAACGCGAAAAAACCACTCAATGCGTGGATAATCAGGAGCAGTTCATTCAAACCATACAATCGGCTGAAAGAAAAGCAAGGGCAGTTGGTACTGTTTGTAGTGGAGGAGAAGAAGGCATAAATAATTGGTGCTCCAGAGCAAATATGTATATTTTGATGCTCTCAGAATCAGCGGAAGTTGTGTCTTCCGCTCCTCTCATGCGAGCGAGAGCTCATCAAATGCGGCATTCACATACTAAACAATGTGTGGTGAACGCAAATGGAGAGCGCACAGGACAAAAAGCAATTTCTATCAGAGCGAGAACGATGGTCTCATACTAAGCATGGTACTCACAAATAAATGCGCAAATGAGCGACGGATCAAGGAAGTCTGCTTTTAGGTGTCGAGACAAACTGTAAGTATGCATATGTACCTGTCGCGAAGCGATCGCTCCTTTCTAAAGGAAGTCCGGGGCACCGTACTCGTCATCGCGCCGCAGGCGGCTGTGATCTGAATTTGACCACGTCCGTCTTTCGGCTATCAATAGCTTCGGCCTGCTGGCGGCCTCACCTTTTGCTTCGAGAGCATTCGGTCAGCGGCGGCCCCTTTCCTTTTTAGTTCATTTCCATATTTTCCCATGCTCACTGCATTTAGTGTTCTTCATTCTTATTACATGCATGTTCATACTCCGTTTACTACATCCTACTTCATGGACCCTGATAATCACGTATTACATTCAGCTAACCACAACTCCAGTTTCATTCCGTAATGAATTGATCGTTTAACTACATTCTTGTGATTCAATTCTGAACAATCGTCACATTTACAGTGTTTAACGTTAGCAATAGAATTAATAAGTCCTTCTTGATCTTATGACTTTTTCATATCACAAGTGATTCATTCTCATGCTGTTTTATTAGTGATTTGAGTACACTCTCTTATTCATTGTTGTGGTTCGTGGTATTGGGTGGTCGGTCGGGCCCACTGAGCCCCCGAGTTGCGATAGTACCTATGTTATTTCAGTAACGTTTAAAAGTTAAAAAAGGTTTCATTACCTGGTTTGATTTGGTTCCTATGAGTGAGTTTCCAGTAAAATGATCTTTTATAGAAGCCCAAAGGCGGACGTTTGCAAAAACACAAGTCTCGTTCCAGCGCATAGAAAGATGAGTCAAGATCGTTCTGTCCAATCCTCTCTTCGACGCTTCCTACCCAGCTCAACATACCACGTTCTTCAATATCTTCCCCAATAACCCGGACAATAGCCTTCCTGTGTGCGAATGGACGGTACCTGTCAGTTTTACCGCAACTCGTATTTTGTGCACAATAAACCCTTGTCAGTTAAGTCTGGTGAAAACAGAAAAATAACCGCGTGGCAATACAAGAATTCGTATCGTGGCGAGCACTATCCGCAATGCGGAGCACAAGATCAGCATGTGCAACGATACAGGATCTTTTTCCTTCAGCAATTCTCCAACTGCGAAAACAAGAAAAAGCTTTACTGTACCCGCTACTTATTCAGAGACAAGCAGCAGAGCAACAACAACCCCTTACGAAGGGATAGGGGACGCAAACTGAGCCGAGCTCCCGAGAACTACTAAGTCTTAGTAGCATGTCTCGGTATTGAACACGAGCAAAACACATTTATAGTAGACCAGCAGAGTCGGTACTACAGCGCTGTTTAATTTCTGGAAAGCAAACAGTGGATGGTGACAGCTTCGCAAGCATGTTTCTGGAGAGACTCGTGAACCGCCTCATCTATTGCAAGTTTTTCGACAATTTTGTGAAAGAGACTGCTATTAAAGACAGACACGCCCATCTTATGATCGTTCATGAAATTCATGGATTGAAGGATCTGCAGCAGCTGCTGATCAGAATGACGTACGTAATTCCGTGCAAAGCTGTCAAAACCCCCTTTTTCGAGTCCCAAATCTCGCGGAACCTGTAGGCGGAGCTAAGGCGGGATCAGAGGGTTTCCGCATCGTGTACTCCCTTGCTCGGTACTCATAGATAAAGAACTTTTACGATGAGCGTGAATTTCCTTAAAAGGTGCACGCCTGGGGGTGAATGAATCAAAAAGCACCTTGGTTCCACCTGCTGGCCCCACCCACAGGCTCCGCAAAAATTGGAGCTCGAAAACGGGTCCTTTCTACTTTTTTGCATAGAATCTTATATTCATAGCATTATGCTCACAAGCTCCTGGAGATTCTTCTCATTCAAAAATTCCAGAAACGGCTGTGATTGTGCCTTCAAATTTAATAACACTTTCGCGACATGGCATCCTCGTAGAGAAAAAAATGGAGACAATGTAATGAAATGTAAATGTAATGAAAAATGAAGACAGTCACACTTTCCATTAGTTCGACAGCTGCATGTTGAGTACAGTCCTTCTCGAAATAAATAGAGAGATTGCGCTTGCGGTTTCTTAGCGTCGCGGCTGCAGGAGCGCGGCGGGACCTACTCGACCCTCTCACTTGTAGCATGCTCTCTCCGCATCCCTCATTCAGGTCCGGCCTCGATAGTGCAGTCGCGCAATCCATCTATCTTTTCGACAAGATTTGTACGAAGGTGGCCGCACACATTTCTCACCATAACATGAATTACGTGAACATAATGTGCACAAACAGGGGATGGAATTTTCCCGGGGACGAAAAAAGAAATCCAGGTGCATCATGTGGATTGAAACGTTGTGAAACCACCCCATCTTGTCGATTAAATTTTCGGTTAGCTGCACCGTTTGAAGATTTCAGAAGATGTTTAAGCCTGGATATGGCGGATCATGTTTAGCTCAGGATAAGAAGTCAGGAGGAGCTGCAGTGACATCGAAATGCTAAAGAAAGTGTGAACTAACTCGGCAGAGACCATGGAAGTGTTATGGGCGCTCAGACTCACGGACATATGTTGTTTGTATGCGCAGTAAATGCAGTGGTTCAGTGGAAAGTTTATCACCGTACAAATGAGAGTGAGCGAAGAGAGAAGTGCATAGTAGGGCTTACTTCATCAATCTGACTTGTAGCTATCATTTGCAAACTAAGGCTGGTAGGTCCTGCCCCCCCCCCCCCCC
>JARK01000333.1:35962-46431 GCA_000688135.1 Ancylostoma ceylanicum
CCCCCCCCCCCCCCCAAAGAAAAAACCGAGCTCATACGCATAAAAATGTAGCACTTGTGTTAAAATTCGAAATGTGTCCACTTCCTGAGCTGAAGACGTCGAACCTGCGATTCGCTAGCAGTTCATGTTGTTCCTCGTGAACCCATATTATTTTTGCGGTTGTAAGTTTTATGTCAAATGTTATAATATTATTTTGCCTTTGAAAACAGTCTCAAGAGCAAGGGTTTGCAGTTATTGGATGAGCATCATCTCCCAGGAAATAAAAAGAGTGGTTGACCCCCCTATGGTTGGCCTTACGGCCAAAGGTCCAATGACCTGAATTGTGTCTAACCCATAATCACTTCCGTTGGTTCTAGCAAAGAATTTTTACCTATTACCATGAGGATAAGTTGGGCCCGCGGTGCAGCACCGGAACTGAAAAGGGTACAGAATGTTGCCGTGAAGACAAAGCAGATTTACGAACACTAAACGCACGGCTATTGCTTGATTTCTCCGTATGCAACAGTGTTAGAAAAGCCCGAGTTCAAGTATGCCTGGCAAATTCCTTTCGAGGAAAATCTAGCACAAATAGGTGTGCATTTGCCTCAAAGTTAAGATCCGACCACATCGAAGCTACGCATCCAAGGCTGGGATCCACGAAATGCTAACCATGCAAACCAACGATGACTAGAGTCATTGGTTATTCCATAGACTACTTAACGGTGGGAGACCCAGGATGCTAAAGTTGGTTTGCTAACCTGGTCTCGCTTGGCCTTGCGTTCATGAATCCCAGCCCAGATGTTTGGAAGCATCTCGATACTATGTACTATCAAAATATAGCTTTCACTTTCGTATAATTCTAACCATGAACACGGGCCAGTTATGCATACACTCTCATAGGAATAGTGCATGGCTCGGTAGATGACGAGTGCAGCTGCTTGTCAGCACATAGAAAAGCGCTCTACTGATAAGCAATCTATGCGTCCATCTCACCGACTATAACCTTCTTGCAGAAAAAAGAGCTAGAATAAAGGGCAAATAAACTTTAAAAGCATCATACGACAATTCCTCCATCACGCGATTCCACTCGACTGCACTTTTCATGATATGAATATGAAAAATAAACATGTAAGAGCTTACATCACCGCATACGCCTTCGTTTCGACAAGACGTGGTTTAGCTCCCTCGTAGATCATTTCGTCTGGATTGGTAACATTGAAGAAGAAAAATCGCATCACATTTTTCATCGGTGGATTAGCCATCATGTACGCGGAATAACCAAGGCTTTTGTCGCTCTTCTGCGAGAACTGGAGGTTCTGGAAGAAGAAGAGGCTCTTCCCCTACAACAGAAATGGTATAGGAACTTACCTCAGCAACCATCTTTGGGAAGATAACGGGGAATATACTCCAAGTGACAATAGAAACAATAAGACAAAGAACGGCAATGACAATAGTAACAATTTCCCATTTCCGGAACTGTATCATAGCGATGATTCTTCAACTTTGAGAGATCGGGTTACAAAATAAGATTATGAACCTGAATTCTTTCGAAAGTCGGATTATAAATCTCTAATTAAAATGAAAGATCTTTAAATAAAATAGGAAGCTGCTGGCGATCTGAGAAAGGGGGTCCTTTCAGCTATCGGCGCTTATCAGCAGAATAACTATGTCTCCGTTATACAACGAGAACTATCACTCACACCGCTTACATCACCACATAGCTAATCGTATTGACAGGTGTTGAAGAGCGTTCCGAAAGGTGCATGCTCTTTCAGGGTTGGACTCGCAACGCCTATTCTACAGCTTCACGGAAACACTTGTTGCCTGTTTAACCAGAGCAAAAAGGGCGAGGCTTCGCCAAAAAGCACACTCCTTGAATGGGTGAATGTCAAACTCAGAAAAAATCCTGAAATACATCAGTTAATTTCAATTTAATTGGTCCAAATTTCATAATGTATTAGTTTTGATGGCTTTAATTACCAATATTTTCCAGCTAAAGACTCTCCTGCTAGGCAAAAATATGAAGAACGTTGTTATTCAGTGCATGAGAATCTTTGCTCCGTGATGGAATCGGGCCTAATCTCTACACAAAGAACTCGATCTGAGGTTGCAGAGAAATGCATTAACGGAGGAAAACGTTGCTACCCACTTCAACAAACTTCACGTTTTCTCCTAGTTTAGCTTTCCTGAATGATCCGCATTCATACCAAGCAGAAAGCCCTCAGTTGATGTCAAGCTAATGTGAGCGTAGCCATGCAAGGGTCTTATATTTTTTCTACTCTTGCTCCTTGGTCCGTGCTGAAATAACGGTCCGTTGTGAAATGAGAGCAAATGAAACAACGGTTTGGTTCACCTAATTCTGCGTACAACAGCTCACCAAGTAGCTCTTGATGTTTTTGAAAAATGCGGAGTCCCACATGTGTATCACCATTTGACCGGCTGTAATTTAAAATATTAGGTCGTCAAGTACAAAATGTCTGATTTTTCTAAGTGAACAGTTTGACAGCTGGTGTCTTCGAGATTTCCTCAGATCCATTATCACCTTTCCTTCCGTTATGAAGGTACGTTCTCCCTCTCTCAGAATCACCTATTTGATTTCTGATAAACTTTAAAATTTTTGTCTGGGAGGGACTTTTGTGAAACTATTCAAAGACAAAAAATCGTACCATTTCAGAATATTGGTTCCCTCGCGAAGGTTGTAAAGCAAGGGCAACTCGAAATACCCAAGTAATGTTTGGAGAGGGGGTGGCTAATAAAAGGACGAAAAGCCGATGCATTGAGAAATTTCTTCCAGGTAATATAAACCTGCAAAGTGAGCGTTGTGATCAACCTGGATTACGATGAGATGGAAGCTGTGGATTAAGCGAATAGGAGTCAAACTATGCCTGCATATGCAGCAATGTTTGGCTTTCACATCTTTATATGTATCACTCAGGTGTTCAAGGCAACACGACAAGGTAAGATGGCTCGGTGAACGAATTTTCTACAGTTTGGTCCCCAAAAATCGGTGCCATTTTTCGGCCATTCTTTGCAAAGCCGCGCTGCGTAAACCCAGAGGAGCAAGGACGGGAATCCACCTGCCATTCAGTGTACTGGCCAAACCATGCTCTACTTGACCACAACTTCTCCCAAATATTAGTCCACTTCTTGGTAGAGAAAATGTTCCACTTTCAACATGGTGTTGGAAATGCCCTTCGCCAAATTATCGCCACTTGCTTCCCAGGCTCCCAAGTTGTTGGCGCAACATTGCTACCGCTAAGATGGCAAGGCAACAAAATAAGGTACAAGCAATCCAAATATGGGCATATTTGAATTGCTTGTACTTATTTTGTTCAAGAAAAAATACTCAAAACCTTCTCGTTCAAAGTCAGACATTTCATACATGACGACATAATAGTAGAGCTACAGTGGAAATCGGCTGTGACCCGTCTGCGGGCACGAAAAGCGCGACTGCGCCGCTCACGATGAAAACGTCGACGCGGTGGCGAATCTGGGTTTTTTCATAGTTGTTCATCACATTTGATGGTAACTCATAAGAAAACTAGCTGGTTATAAGGAAAATCCCATAACTTGATGTCCCGGAGAAAATTCCTGCACGAGCGGAGCGCCGCGTGCTTTCATTCCGACGCCTGCGGCCATATCGAGTGGTTGGTCGTGCCCGCTCTCCCTACATCCCGGCTACCTCTCGACTAGTGGGTCACCTCTGATACATATTGTTCATCGTCTGATCTAACTTCGTCTGATACTACAATCCCAGCTTAAACCCTTGTGGCGAGGGTGAAACTCCAACCGTGTTCAACGGCCACCACATTAGGTTACGGATTTTCGCTTCTCCTTGGTACTCTAACTTTGATCGATCAGGCGATCAACACTTGGTCGTCTTGAGTTGTGTTTCTAGTGGCAAGGAAACTTAGACCAAATTGATTGCCACCTTAAACGGTGCTTAGGTTTCCGCTTCTAGCATGACTAATCCAGTTACTCCCTTGTTTCCCATGTGATTCAGGATCGCCCTACAAAAAGACCACGGGTGTGCTCGCCGGGTATCAATGCGGAGTCGTTCGATTTGGCTCTTGATCTTCTCAACAATGACGATCAACTGCCTGTTTACTTGAAAACTGTGCTTGGACATGTCATGGAAAGGATCTTCAGTATGGAACTGCTGATAAAAAAGAACAATGAACTGGAGGAGCAACTAAAGGCTGAGATCGAGGAGAAGAACAAGCTCAAGGATGAAATAGAGGTACTCAAGAATGCTTTGTCTAAGAGAGTTACGTCTCCATCTCAAGTAGGCATGATTGCATGGGCTTCACCCAAATTAGGTAATACCGTTGTGGCACCTCTAGGTTCTAGTAATACACCATCTTCTACTTGTTGCTGTGAAGAAAAAGAAAGAGTCAGATCCGTTGTAGTTTCTGGTATTTCGGAATGCCGTGACATAAATGTGATCAGTAGGATGAATCATGACCATGACTGTGTTAGGAAACTATTCCATTTTCTCAACATTGAATGTAATCCTGTTTCTATTTATAGAATGGGGAAGCCAAACCCAAAATTCCCTCGTCTGCTCAAAATTGTATTCCCTAGCTCATATTTTAGAAATGATATTCTTCGGAAGGCTCCGAGACTGAAAACTTTTCCTACTTCGGGAGTTTATATCCGCCCTTCGCTCCCGAAGGAGGAGAGGGATCGTCTCAGAGCCCTCAGGCTAGCTCTGCATGATTGGTGTCGAAAAGTAAAGGTGTTACTAAAAAAACAGAACTAAATCTTGGATGGATAGCACGTAGTTTCTGATCTCGAGTCGACTACTTTCTTTTTCAATTTAGTTTTGGTGGGAAATTTTATAGAAGGATAACTGAAAATAATTGCTGAATAGTTTCTCAAACAGAATAGACCATGATGAGGATCCATAAACACTTCAAAAGGTCCTCACAATTAATCAAACCTGCTGATTTTGGACTTTTGAGATGAAATTCTGCCAGAAAAGACAGAAAAATGGACCGGAACTGTAGATACCGATGGCAGCGGAACTATTCAAAGTAGAAATGCTGGAAATTATCAGTTGAAACAAAATCAGTCGTGAAGACATTTTTGAGGAGAAAAAGGGAAAACCGAAAATTGGAAACTTCTCGTTGTCGAACAAAAAGATTTTGCAACGAAGCCACGTGCTACTGCAGTTCAATTGCGCATTAACACCTTCTTCTGTTGAATTCTTAGTTTCCGCTATATATCCATGGATCTTACATCAGATTCGAGTGTTTCTACGACGCATCGGAAGAGTAACGAAGGGTAAATAGTGCGAGTGTGGGTGCAGACTTGCGCACGCACCCCCATTCAACGCAAGGAATGCACGAAACTAATCCGAAAGTTGTCAATTAGCGTAATGTGTACACAGAGGGCGCGTCTTCCAGCATACCTACTACCTAAATTTACTTAATATGTAAAAGAGAGGAACTAAAGAGGAAAGCGGCTATCCTCAGCTTAGAACGGTGAATCAGCATTAGAGCGCGCTTTCTTCCCGAGTCCGAAATTTTCCCACGGAAATTTCTCAAAACCGAAGAAGTGTCTCGATGCGCAGTCGACTCCAAGGAATGCGCGCAGCAGCTAGCAACTCTCCCCCAGAAAGGCAACCTTCGTTTTTGAGAAGCCGGCTTCGTTTTCGAAAAAAAAACTGTCATTAATGGTCAAAAAATGGTCAAAAACCACTTTTTGACCACTAAAACCGGTTTTTTTTTTCAAAAACGAAGACGGCTTCTCAAAAATGAAGGGTGCCACTTTCGGGGAGAGTTGCCACTCCCTGAGCGCGTTTCCTGGAGTTGACTGCGCATCGAAACGCTTCTTCGGTTTTGAGAAATTTCCGTGGGAAAATTTCGGGTTCGGGAAAAAACGCGCTCCAATGCAATTTGGTGCCCTGCGCCCATGCGTTGCGTAGGCGGAGGGCGCTAAAACGAAGTTTCTAGAAGTCATAGTCACATTCTCGTTCGTTCGCAACTTGTAGTGTTCGTGTTAGTAAGCTGCTACTGGTATGTTCTTCCATTTACTGATTTACCATGTTCACTTCCCGTTTGATGCTCTCCTACTCCGAGGTTGGGCTAACTGTATCCTTTCATCTTCTTTTTTCTTTTTTTCTTCTCACTTATGCATATGTAGAAGAGATTGACTTTGATTGATTAACTTCTACGATTTATTGTAAGGAACTCTATTCTAACAGTTGTACTTTCGAAACCATCTTGTTGTTAGTAGAGATGTTTCTGGGAGTAGCATCAAAAACAAGAACGCTTTCCTTTTTGAGATCTCAATCGTCCGCTCCGTTGTATTTGCATTATTTCTTGGATCGGTTCTCTGTTCTTTATGGCCAGAATGTGGCGAGAAGAACAAGTAACAGCGCGAATACCCAGCTGTCATTACTCGCGGAACAGACTGTATAGTCCTTGTGCGAAGAGCGCGCGGCGCGTGCGCGGCACGGTATTTTCTTCTATTTTTTAAAGTAATTGATGTTTATTCGAAGATCTACTGTCATGTTATCTATTTGATTATCTATTTGATCTTCAAATAAACATCAACTACTTAAAAAATAGAAGAGAATACCGTGCAGCGCACGCGCCGCGCGCTCTTCGCGCCTCGATAACTCCCCACCGATTGCGCACAAGGACTATGCAGTCTGTTCCGCGAGTGATCACAGCTGAGTATTCGCGCCTATTACTTGTTCTTGTCGCCACACTCTCCAGTAGCTGCCCATGTTCCCGCTTTCTTTTCCTCTGTAACATTCACGCTCTTCGAGGCCGCAGACGAATAGAATAGGGCCTGAACTTTCAGCACATACACATCTATTCGCATAAGTGTGTAAAACACTCGTTTTTTTTTCTGGCATTCATTTTTCATGCTCTAGGAAGTACAGTGCTGAACTTGGACCTTTAGTGGATCCGCGTACGGAGCATCATCAATGTGTATTTCGAACTTTTAGAATGATTGTGGTCTTTACGTCACAAATGTGTGTTGGAATATTGTAAGTCATCAGTTCGCAGCTAATACTTCTTGGAGTTTCACTTGGTCGTTTCCTATTTCTTCTTCCCTATGTAGGCATGTCATTCGTTTTATTTACAGTGGGCGTCGATGGCGGTGACCCATTCCCGGCCTCGAAGAGCACGCGGCGCGACTGCGCCGCTCACGCTAGAATTGTCGCCGCAGTGGCGTATCTGGGTTTTCTTGATAGTTTTTTATCACATTTGATGATAACTAATAAGAAAACCAACTGACTATCAAGAAAACCCCATAATTTGATGTCCTGGGGAGGATTCTCGCTCGAACGGCGCGGTCGCGAGGCGTTATTTCCGAGGCCGCAGACTGGTCACCGCCATCGACGCTCACTGCAAGCTGCGAATGCGGGCGCGCCGCATCCGAGCTACGGCTCGGCTTCATCAGACATGCCGTTTAGGAAAGACTGTACTTGGTGAAATGATCTACGGCCCCAGAAAGGAACATGGGACTTAGTAGCAAATTTTTGGATTTGATGGGACTTAGTACCTCACTGGCCCGAGTGACCATCTTGTGCTGCGCCCTGGCAACAGTTCCAATCATTTCCCCGTCCATGACAGTTGGTCGNTCGACGTGCAGTGAGTGTCGATGACGGTGACCCATCCACGGCCTCGACAAGGGCTCCGCGCAGACCGTTATCAATGTCATCTGCTGCCGTTATGCTATTTCTAGCTATGAAATATTAGAAAACGTGAGAAGATCACCAGATTGAGAAGAAAAGCGCCTAGAAGTAGCACTCTGGTGGCTGACGACATCGATTCCGGAGCGCGCGGCATCCTTGTCGAGGCCGTGGATGGGTCACCGCCATCGACGCTCACTGCAAGCTGCGAATGCGGGCGCGCCGCATCCGAGCTACGGCTCGGCTTCATCAGACATGCCGTTTAGGAAAGACTGTACTTGGTGAAATGATCTACGGCCCCAGAAAGGAACATGGGACTTAGTAGCAAATTTTTGGATTTGATGGGACTTAGTACCTCACTGGCCCGAGTGACCATCTTGTGCTGCGCCCTGGCAACAGTTCCAATCATTTCCCCGTCCATGACAGTTGGTCGCGGACGCCTCGAGCGTATTCGGAGCAAGCGGACTTGTCCTCGGTGGAAATGCAGCCGAGCTCGCAACAAACGATGGTCACTTCCCGTGTTGAATGATGGGACAGCACTGACATCCGTGATAACTCGCTTGTTACATATGATGTGATCGAGTTCGTGATGGTGCTGACGATTGGGGGATACGTGAGTCCATCTCTTTGCTGGATTCTTCTCAAACTGGCTGTTCCCGTGGAATTGATGCTGCGTTTCACAGAAGTTTGCGAGCCTTTCTCCAGCCTCGTTTCTTTGCTCTGCCGAGTTCGGTCCGATAAATACTTCTCCAACCTTCCGTGGTTCGAGCATTGAATTCACCCATTACCACAACAAAGGTGCTCTTCTGGGAACGAACTAGGTTAACAAGGTCGCTTTAGAAATCGTCGTGCTCTTCTTCATCCCTATCTGCGGTAGGAGCGTAGGCTTGAATAAGGGAGACATCGATGTCCTTTGAGAGCGATACTGTGAGTACTGCCAGCCGATGTCCATAAAACGTGGCACTTGTGACGTTTCTAGCGAAGTTTGGCGCCACGATGAAACCCACTCCTCCTGACGTTGTGCCGGGTTCACGAGCTCCTAGAAAAACTGCGGTGCCGTTGTTCCATGTGCACGTCAGAGACTCCTTCCTTTTCGTTTCGCTCAATCCAATGACGTCGTACTTAATCCGTTGTGCTTCATCAATTTATGCCGATAGCTGAACGGCCGAACTAACGCTGCGACAGTTGTATGTGCGAGCAATCAGATGACTCACTTTTGTCCGTTTCCTATGGTAGCCTACGGCCCTGAGATTTCTTCGCCTTCGGCTGTTTGCGGATCCAGCGCTACCTAATTGGGCACGGACCGCCTGCAGGGGACTAAGGCGAGTGGCCATCACCACGTTAAGGTGGCATATGAAGGGACATATGCAACTTTATTAGTCGAAATAAAATCCTTTAGATTCTACACATCTCTGCCAACGATCCGGTAATTGATTTATACCTTTACAATAGAAACTGAGACCACAAGATTTTAAGAACTCTTGGAAGGCAATTTCAACATGCTCCAAATCAGGAAACCGCTGCTGACGCAGGTTTGCTTCGAGAGCCCGGAAAAAGTGATAATCGGTAGGGGAGAGGTCTGGAGAATAAGCAGGATGGGGGAGAACCTCGATGCCTAACTGCGTCAGTTTTTGTCGGGTGAGTTTTGAAGAATGAGGTCTAGCGTTGTCCTGAAGTGACCCCTTCTGTTTACTACTGCCGGCCAAATTTGTCGCAACTTTTCATACATCAGTTCCGAGTCACGACAGTAGGACTCTGCTGTAACGGACTGACCAGGTTGTAGAAAGCTGTAGTGGATAACACCCTTACAACACCATCAAACTGTCAACATAACATTCTCAGGATGAAGATCGGGTTTAGGAAAACTTAGAGAGGGAGAATGTTTATCAATCCATACATATCCGCGTTTCCTATTATCGTACACCACCCATTTTTCATCTACAATTATGACACGGTTTAGAAATGGCTAGTTTTGGTGGACGAGTAGGTTAGAACAGATGGTGTAGCGAGTGGATCGCTGGTCATCGGTTAGGTCATGGAGTGTCCACTTTTAGATCTTCTTCACCATGCCAATGGAGGCCAAATGTTTCCTGTAGTATGATGAACATCAAAATCTGCTGCCAACACTCGAGTGGTAGTATCGGGTTTCGATCCTACCGCTGCTCTCAGTGCTTCATCGTCTAGCGACTTCCTTCCACCGCGACCAGCTTTTTCTTCGAGGTCAAAATCGCCGGAAGCAAACTTCGCGAATCAGCATCTCACTGTCCTTTCAGAAGGATACTCCAAGCCAAAGGTGAGAGCTAGATTACGGGCTGCCTCCGCTGCAGAATAATTGAGTTTGAACTCCTGCAACATGATCATCCGGAAATCGCGTCGGCTCTTCATTTTCAGGACCATATAAAAAAGCTCAGGAAGAAGCTAGCCGGAATGTTGAAGCACTATTTGGAAGAGAAGAACAAGCTCTACCAGGATTTGCAGCAAGTTGGCTTAAAGCTGTTGAACTGAGAAAAAAAATTTTATTTGGGCATACCGCGAAACGGCAATTAATTTTGCACCAACCTAATAGTATGCTCGCACATCTCGTCCGGAACAATAGTAGTTTGCGAGTTATATGTAATGAAGTAAGAATGACTTATAGAGCCTCCTGTAGTGCCCTGTATAACTTCGGACGGAGCATGCGACGCTTCTTACGAAGCTCTTCCAGTGGGCGCAATCTTTCGGCGCGGTCCTTCCCAAGATTGACGAAAAAAACTGAAATGTGCTTGGGAATAAACCATTTTTTCTAAAACAACCAAACTTAGGGAAACCAGAAATCGGATAGCATCGGGGGGGGGGGGGG
>JARK01000333.1:46567-67596 GCA_000688135.1 Ancylostoma ceylanicum
GGGGGGGGGGGGGGCTAGGTTTATGAAAAAAAAACCTAGTTGAACAGTAATTGAGTGTAACATAAACAGAGGGCATAATTTTTGGGGAAAAAATGTGGTTGAACAGTAGTTGAGTGTGCACAAAAGATCATCGAGGAGTCGCTACCTCTTTACCTGACCTGGACCACGTGAGCATTTGACAAGCGGGTGGCCTAGTCCGTGCATGTCTTTGGCGAACTTTGCAAACATGGTGTTTTCACTCATTAATTTTTCGTAATAATGCGGCACACCTATCAGCATACGCTCCACAAGATTAGGAAGATTTTCGAGGTTTTCGTCCTTGTTGCCGCTCCTGTTATTGATCCTTATCGAGTACTCTTGAATCTTCTTCGGTGGATCAGTAATCTGAGGTATTCGTTGAGGAGCGGAGATAGTGTAACTACCTCATATGAAAGTTTATTCTACCACAGAACCAAACACAACTAACTCTCATGACGATGTAGCGGAATAACGATGTTAGTTTCTGTAAGGGCTGATCGTTTGCCCTACCTTGCCCTAGAGGAGGCAGTTCTACCAGGTCTACCTGAAACAGGTGTAAATACTGGTGACATGAAATGTCTCAAAACCTGGAATTAAGATATTGTGAACACTCACAGATGAAAAAGGCGGAGGATCTTCTAGAATCCATGACGTTCTTGTCAAGTTATCGTGGCAGACTAATGATGAGGTATCTTGTGTTACTGCACTATCGCCAGGCCTCATTTCAGTTTCAAAATCCCTTTCTATTCGGGTAATTTTTGCACCTCGGATGTCGTCTTAGATCAAAACAATAAGTGATGCCTGAGAAACACGCTCCTCAGAGAAAAACTGGCCACCCTGAGACGAATAGCGTAATGACTAAACCTTATGAACTGGACCAGATTGGAGAAATTCCCTAGCTGTAAACGCTCGTTTTTATCGCAATCGAAGGTGCAGACGTTGGCGGCCGCCTCCAACTCGAAGAACTCCTAACGGAAATCATTTTTGAAGACTGAGGAAGTAAGGGGAAGCTACGTAATAAATTGAGCGGAAGCAAACTAACCTGGGACATGAGATCGTTGAATCTCTTGAAATTTTTGAGCCCATCAATTAACAAAGCAGCTCTGAACATTTTCATTCTTTCGTTGTTTACGCAAGTATACGAGGTCTCCGCTGAATTCACCGCAACTTTCCCATCAACTTGAACATCGAATTCGGAGCGATGGCAGATATTGCCTAGAGCGAAAATAATTTCTGAGATCCTACACTTTCGAAATTCCCTTCCCAAATGGTGCTAACTGTGAGGAGCTTCCTGTTCCGTCTCGACCGACTCACATCTGAAGTTGAAGGTGAAGTTGGGCATTAACTTATGGTTTTCGTCGAATCGTGGGGTTCTGGAGCAACTAGTTGTAAACCAGGGGTATAGCGTCAGGAGGAAAATCAGATCGTGTACTCACAGTGATGCTCTGTTTTATGAGGAGCTTCTTCTAGCAACTGTCACTGTGAGTTTTCGAGTTCTGTGTGGCGGAACACAAGCAGGATTGGATGGCGGGTGAGCAGTCAGCTTCCCCTTTTCATCAGATCTTGGAGTTGCTGGCTGTGCCCCATTACTCATCTTGCTCGGGAAACCTAATCTAAGTGATCTTCGATGTCACTGGAAAGCAACTGCAGCGATTAACAACGGTTTCAAGTAGTACGGAATTATACCTTACATAGGCAAACAAAGCTGACCAAAAATTCTTTATTAAAGTTTCCTCATTACAGCCCGAAACGAAGGTATCGCCATCGATTTGAGTCAAAGTTGCGACCTCCTTGATCAAGAGGGCCAGATCCTGTCTTGTATTGATACGTCTCCAGCGCAAGCGGGATAAATAAACTGTTCATCAATTAGCCTAGAACTAAAAAGTTGGAAGTAGAAGAGTAATCGATTGGTGCAATATCATGAAAAGTGGTGTTGATAATCGTGGTCCGCGCCCGAAGCGACCACTTCGCGCAAAAATTGGATGATTCCTGTGGAATACTTACGGTGACCCCCCACACTACAAAAGATGGTTCACGATAAGCCCTGGGATGCTTACAGCGACGGCGATTTGCTCGCCACGCGATTCTACTTGCAAACATGACAAGAACTGCCGCGTTTATTCTACGCGCATTCATTTCCAACAGCAGCATGAGGTCATGTGGCCAATTTTGACCACATCCAAGGAGGAATCGCGTGGCGACCAAATCGCTAGTAAGTCGCGTCCTGGGTATACTTCATCTTGTGAATCAGCAGCGATTACCCTCATTTCTCATGCAGCCATTACCTTCATTTCTGTACAGATATACAGATATGGTCTAACAAAGTGCGTGTAGTACACGACGGGAAATTGCGGCCCGCCCGGTGTCCAAGATAAAGTCTGCAGCCTTCCCATTGCCTCGGCGTAGATTGCTCACCAACACCTCACTTGACCCTGAACATGACGAGGGCTCCATGCCGCCTACAGTGGCGGCCACATATTTAGTGCACCCATGATTTTGGCCTACAGAATTTTTTGCATTTCTCAGCCTTATGATGAGTAATCAAAATGAGGTTCGAATATGTACTGAGGCACTATGGGGGCTTCCTTCTTGTTTGATTCCACGGGCACAGAGTCGGTTCATGCTGGACAAAAAAATAAAAGTTCAATTTCGTCGGTTTTCCTGCATTCTGTGCAGAATTTCTGCGTCTCGCTATGGAAGGAAACGGAGTGGTGATTCAGATTGAGCAAGTGTCCCTTCAACATTTCCCTATAAACGCTTTTACCGGACTCTACGCACCGGCTGGAGCCAGAGACAGAAACAAACCGTCAATTTCGTCGAAAATTTCATTTTAATGAATCTTGCTAGTAAAGGAAACCTCGGAATTTTCCTATGACTATCTGATTGCCTGTTAGCAACGCAAATCGGAAAAAAACCCGCGGCTGGAAATGCATGGTTCATTCTTGGAATCGCTGTAGATCCTTTCTTAACCATTTTTTTTTTACTCCCATTGACAATTTTCGTTCTCCCCTCATATGAGAAACTGCTCCTCGAAACTATTATAGCAAAACACGCATTTATATCGAGAATAAAATCACATTTTACCCAGATACAGTGAAGTGATCTAGGAGAGAAACGGAAATATTTCCGAAAGCGCTGTATTTTGAGCTCCAAATGCGTAGAATGCATGCAATTCCATCCAGAAGCATTTCCCGGAGCAACAAAGTTGAGGCAAGAAGGAGAACACTATAGAGCCTTTCATACATTTGCCGCGGCGGCGGCGGCGGCGGCGTCACCGCGGCAAAAGTGGCTGCGCGGCAAATGTTGTCGCCGAGCGGCAAAATACCCCCGTGACCAATCATTGCCGCACGTCGCTGGGCGACGTCGCCGAGCGTCGCCGCGGCAGAAAAGTATGCAAGCTCTTGCCGCCGGACCCTTGCCGCCGCGACGTCGCTGGCCTATGCTTAACCATGCGCGACTGCCGCCGCGGCAAAAGTATGAAACCCACTTATGCCTTACCGCAACCTCAAATATTGTTCTGATAGCTCATTCCAATCCTGAGTTACAAATTTTATATTTTCATCAGCTGATCGCCTAGAATCAGCAGCCTGCTAAATATGTGGTCGCCACTGCATGTACAGTGGTATTTCCCGTAGCTTGAACTGCACCGCTCTCTGCTTGTCGCTGTACCTCGCAGCGGCCCTCTTTTGTTGTTTCCTATTTCCGGGGCATGGTGGCCATTCCGTACCTGCACCTTTCTTAGAGCCAACCAGCTGCGTTCCTACTGCACGCACGGAACAGCGCTAGATTATGCGACTCCATCACGATCATGGACTGTAACTGCTTCTGCAGAAAACTGTGTATAGCACAGTCCCCTTCCCTCCATCGAGATTCACTCATAGTCGTTGGACAGAACTCAGACTGCGGTCCAAGAAGCGCGTGTATCTTATTGGCTCGCAGCCTGCTGCAGTAAATCGAGAATCATATCCGTGTTCCGACCGGTTGCCAGCACACGTCAAAGCATGGTTGCGGACCTTCATTCTTACATGCTCTCACCTCATAGGGTTCTGTATCCGCAATCCACTTACTAAATTCACGTGAGTCCCGCAGAATACTCAAACACCAATGACCAACATCAGTGCCAAACCCGAAGTAATCCCATGCAGGTCTTCTGGTGGTAACACCATAACTACGGTGCGCGAATCATCGATGAAACGCGCATCATTCTTGGAACGAATTTCCGAGAACTGGAGGTGAAACCTGAGGTAGGAGAGGTTCGCGTACGCGAGCTGCAGTTAATCCACGCCGTCCACAATCGCAACCTCATTGCCGTGTCCGTTGTCTCAGGACAACGGACACGGCAATGAGGTTGCGATTGTGCATTCTCTGTGTTCCGATGCAATTGTGGTTAATCACATCTGAGGCATTTTCCCTTTTCCTTGATGACTTGTGAAGAATTTGGAACGTCCACAGAAAATAAACGGTTAAAAAATAGCATCTTTGACGGGAGATTTTGCCGGTCAATCCTGCACGCCATCAGTCAACCCAGTTCAAAATTCGCTCCGGCATATCCAGCCATCCTCCATGCAAGCACCCGTGATGCATTAAGCATGCCGGTTCTACTGCTCGCGTTTTTCACATGTCCGCAAGGGGACTTGAAAACTGCGAAAGCGTATCCAATCGATGGAGCATCAACCATCATGACCTGATGGTTTAAGATTTTCTAAGTTTTAGCTCCAACTGATACGGGTTCAGTCCATCTTGCAAATACTCGTGCTGCATCAAGTGCACAACGAATTTGAAAGAGTCAGCAGGGAGGGGTCATTGATATAGCTGTGATGGTTACTGAGACAGGGCAGAACTTAGGACGTAGTTAGGTCCACAATTAACCTCTGGCCCTCTTAGCCATAACATCGGAACGGCACTTGGAGGCTATGCTTATCTGCCACAATAAAGACTGCATCAGTGAAACAACTGAAATCAGACTCCGTTGTCATATCCTTATAATTCTTTTTCGCACGCTTTCTCTTCGTTTTCTCGATAATTGTCTCGTTTGATATCTCATGTGATACCAGGTTCCCGTTTGCTTTCAGGGGTCGTGGATCGGTCGAAAGCGGTCGCGCCGGCATACAATTTGAAGACTTTCATCTTCAGTAGTTGTGGAGGTGATTGACTCGGAAAGAAACGGGTCGCTGGTTGGAAAAATTTATTGCGCAGTGTTCAGCCAAACTCCACTCGACTTTATTTTGGTGCTGTTTTTTATCGTTTTTTTTTCTCCGATCTCTAAATTATGTGAAAAATTTAAATATATTGCTAATAATGCATTGTGTACCATAGGTAATCGACAAACCAAATCTATTTCATTACATCAGATCCAACAGAAACGGACAAAGTCAATGAAAAACAACGAGATATGTTCTAGAGCCGGTTGCATCGCCCACCCACGCAGCTCCCCACCCGTCTGCCCGCTCGCCGCTTCCTCCTCTATACGGCCAGGTTGGAGGTCAAGTACGCCCGACCGACCCTCAACGCACCAAAAACACAGAGCGGAAACTGAACTAATCATACATAAAATAGTGGCAAGAAAAACCATTAGTGTAATTGAAGTAACAAGTGATCAAAAGATATTCATTCAATTCGGAACTAATAATAGCTTTGATAACTTCAGTGAGCAGTGAATACACAATAGAACAAGAATGTTAGCTAACAATAAAACTGAGTTTATAGAGCTGGGACCGTGGTGAACCTGATGCATCATCGTACTCTGTAATAAAGCGCTAGGACATGTTGCGAAAGACTGTCCTACTCTATAATAAAGCGCTAGGACATATTGCGAAACACTGTCTGTCTGTGGCCGGGTGATTCATCGCCGCGGGAAAGCAGAGGGGAATGCCACTTTTTCGAGTTTAGAATTCTCTGTATTAAAGGGATATATTTGCAGAAGAAGATAAGATAAAGATTGGCGAAGATTTCAAGCACATACTAGGAAGAGTTTTACACAAAGAACCGAAAAAGAAAACTCGGGAGCGAAGATTTAGCATGCATGCCATCAGGATGTTTGAAATCCAGGCACATTTAGAGCTCAGATGAACAATTCAAAAAAGGGAACTCGAACATCTTCCACTTACTCATCTTCTTCACAAATCGTTTATTCAAAAGCCGAACCAACTTCATACACAATGCATTTATAGTGACTACACTTCTCGTACTTCGCAGCTTTCTCTCCTTTGCGCGAAAAGAATCTTGTGCGAAGGAGGTGATGGTCTGATCCGGTGTAGAACTTCGGCACAACACCGCCGTCGGTCAGGCAAAACTCCGCTGGCAGTAATGTGGTCGATTTCATTATGGCACCCTTCACCCGGTTACTCCCACGTCCATCGTATGGAGGTTGGCTTCTGGATTTGTGAAGCAGCTTGGATGGTCTTCGTCGGCATGATAAACTCGAGGAGCCTCTCTCCCTGTTCGTTCCGCTGTAGGCCGTGGGTACCGATGTAAAGTTCCTCAGGCGTTCTTCTAGGGCCAATCTTGCCGTTGAAGTCGCCAACGATGACTTATAGAATGTGTGGTCTTCCCTGTAGAACTGCTGCAAGTCCATAGGCCTTGATCTCGTCTTCATCGTAGCTGGATGTTGGAGCGTAGGCAACGAAGACTGTCAGGGCCGGCATTGATCCACATCTCCTCATTCGCAAGCGTCCGATTCGGGTCGTTATTTGTTCGAAAGAATCGATGTTCATGGCCAAGTTCGTGTTGACGAGGACACCGACTCCACCAACTCCTCTACTGTCGCAGGCTCCAAGAAACAGTTCTTCTACAGTATCAAAGATGGCGTTCAACGGCCGGTGCCTCCTCGTCTCGGTCAATCCGATAACGTAGTATCAGATCTTCCTGGCCTGCACCATCAGATCCTCGATGGAAGCCTCCGATGTATTGTCCGTGCGTTGAAGGTGCAGATCGTCATCATAGTCCTTCTCGTTTTAGGCAGCCTAGGTAACCCCTCGAACCTCGTCCTCACTGACGCTGCCGTACCAGTGACTCTTCCGAGATTAGGGGAACACTCTTTATTATTGCTGTGTGTAGCTTGAAGAAAATGATCCACAGGGAATAGCTTGCTGGGCTCTATTCCCACGTTGGGACTGGGGTAGGGCCTCACCGGGGAGTTAGCCGGGGCTTTCGGGGTGTGGACAAAGCATTCTTGTATGGTTACTAGACATACTGTAAGTACAGCTTTCTTCTAGAATCTGCCAAAACTTCACAGAGAGGGGTTATTTCAAGTGCTGATCACTAACATGGCATCCATTTTACATCGAAACAGTTTTTTGGAAAGTTATGAGGCAAAGTCTGCTTAATGTATGGCAGTACCCCATATTTCGACTGGTAATGTATGCGTACCGTAACTCCTCAGAAGCGCTTTTAGGTACAAAATGAATACCGTATTCGTGATCAGCACGCGAAATAGCACTCTGCAGAGCTTGCCCAGATCCTGAGGGAGACTGCTCTCTACAGTTTGTGCAGTATGAGTACCGTAACATTACAGAAAAGCTTCAGCGTGCAAAACAGACTTCATATTCTTAATCAGCACACCAAATACACCCCTTCCACGGCTACCTACTTGAAAATAAAGCAAAAATTCGCGTTGGTCCGAAGTGGCTGAAAACGCAAAACGTGCATTGTCGCGAATGTGTTAATAAAGTAGCCGACGTTCAGAGCAGATGCGAGTAGCTCCTATTTGGAAACCTTCGCAGGAAAAATCCCTAAAAAAAAGAAAAATACCCTCAATCCTAAAATCATATAAGGTAACAATCAAACAAAATGATGCAGCAAAACTTATGTAATCAAATGAAAACGCTGCTTAGAAACGCAGGATGAGCTATCATGTTAAAACAAGAACTCCTTTAAAAGGCAGCGCTGATTTCGCATTTGGATCCCGACACGATTGTCTGACACTGTGCATTTTTGCTTTCACCGTTTTGCTGATTCTTTTTCAGTACTGGGAGACGCAAGGGAGGCGGTTCGAAGTCGCCTCCAACGGATAAGCTCCGTCGTCCACACCCCGAAAGCCCCGGCTAACTCCCCGGTGAGACCCTACCCCAGTCCCAACGTGGGAATAGAGCCCAGCAAGCTATTCCCTGTGGATCAATTTCTTCAAGCTACACACAGCAATATTAAAGAGTGTTCCCCTAATCTCGGAAGAGTCACTGGTACGGCAGCGTCAGTGAGGACGAGGTTCGAGGGGTTACCTAGGCTGCCTAAAACGAGAAGGACTATGATGACGATCTGCACCTTCAACGCACGGACAATACAACACGGACCAACAAACACCAAGACTCATTCATTTTTTATGGGGGTAAACAAATGTTGGTCTTCCAAGCGACTAAAAGTGAATCGAAACACCTGTCAGTGGAGGTGAAATTTACAATCTGCAACCTTTTCCTATATAACTCGTTGTGCTGAATACGGTGGTGTAGATAGTTTGCACAGACTCACACACACACATGAAGTTCCAATTAAGAGAAAGTAGGATAGGATGATTTCATGGGTGATCATTGTCTGTTTGAAAAACATGACCGGTTGGTTCCAATCGTAACTCTCATATATAAATCTTGATGGAGGCAAGTGGGTTCCATTTGCACAATCATTTCACCGACACTCATCACATCTGGCTAATATACTAGCATGTTGGTGGCTCCGCTTTCAATGTACTCAATGTGTCACGACAAGTGCATCTCTGTTCTGTTTTAGATCGTAACTATTAGACAAGAAAAATAAAACATGGTTTTGAAAGAGGATGACAGAGGACCTGTAGCGGAAACAGCCTTCACTGATGCCGATAGGGCATGTCCCAAAGACATGCCATCAGCCAAGGAGAAAGCTAGCAAAGACATTAAGGCTCTCGGAGAGGTGAAAATTCAAGGAGAAATACGTAATTCGAAATGAGCTCAAAAGGAACGTATTTGTAAGGTCAAAAGAGTGTTTGGTTAACTTCATTCAGGGAGAAATCATTGGAAATTGGAAGGTTGTTCGACCGATTGAGCCCGAGCGTTGCTTCAACACAATTTATGTTGTGGAGCATGCTAAGAAAGGCTATTTGGCAGCACTGAAGGTAGGTATAGTTCATCCGAATCGTTGGTGCGGATGAGGTCGATGGGAGCTCTAGAGGTAGCGAGGCTGCGGCATGGTGTACATACTTGACAGCGCACGCGGTTTCTCTCATCTGATCCTGCAGACGCCTCTACCCACATTCATTTGAGTGAGATAGGTGGATGTGGCAGGAGGATGCGAGTGTAGGCTTAGTTAGAATCAGGTGAGAGAGGCCAACCATACGCACTAAGGTGCTCATGAAAGCACATTGTCTTGCGGGTGCCTTAAAACAAACCATGCTTTCAATCGTTGTAAATGTAGGTATAGACTATTCAACCGGTAGTCGGTACTGGTAGAAGGACCACAGACTTAGAAGCGGTCGTTTTCAATCAATATCAAGTAGTCAAACAAAAATGTCAGGACATGCGGAGGATGACAGCCCTCATTTCTTGAAGGCAGCACCCACGGAAATTTTGCCTTCACAGATTTTACTGAATTACTGGGTTTAGCACTACAGTGAAGACATACGCTGTGATCAAGTTTGACAAATCCTACTAAAAGGACGGTTCTCGTCGCCACCACTTCAGCCCGTTTGCAGAAGATGGCCGTGTTGTCCGGGCTTAAACCGGAGGGAGATGGGAATGAAAGCAAGTTTATCATAAGGGAAGAAAGTGATTGTAAACAAGGACACCCATTCATATCGTACTCTATGTATATTGCAGAAAATTTGTGACTCTGTGCGTGGGTGCACATCATTGAGGGGGCGCAAGTAGCAGTGAGCGGTGAAACCACTGTTTCCACAGGGATGAGCCCGCGTCTGAAAGTGGGAAAACGCATGGAGACGGGTCCAGCGATGTGATGAGGGTGCGCCAGGGCCAAAATGGGGGAAGACGGGTCCAGCGATATGATAAGGGTGTGCCGGCGTCCAGAGTAGGGGGAGACGGGTCCAGTGATATGATAAGGGTGTGCCGGCGTCCAGAGTAGGGGGAGACGGGTCCAGCGATATGATAAGGGTATTCTGGCGCCCAAGGTGGTGGGGGGATGATGGGTCCAGCGATATGATAAGGGTGCGCCGGCGCCCAAGGTGGGGGAGACGGGTCCACGGCCGGTGTTCAGAGATGTGGAATCGCCTGGAAAATGAAGAAATGCGCGGAGCAGGGTCTAATCCTACACAAGGAGTACGCCGTATCCATTGCGGCTCTCTCCCACAATGTTTTTCGTTAATTCGTTACGGTAGACCAAAAATGGCTGTTACTCGTTAATGCCTTAATTCGTTACGTTACTAACGCACACCCCTGCCCACTGCCCTCACACATCTACCGTGAACTCCAAACGCCCGTAGACAAGGGGCGGGACAGCGGCACGGACACTCTAATTGTCTGCTGCACCGAGGCAGCGGGCCTGCTGGCAGAGACACGGAGGAAAACCGATACGCTGTGAGTTCCCACCGCCTCTATGTAGAGTTGCAACAGACAAACAGGGTGCCCGCGCCGCGGTCCCGACCTTTGTCTACGGCAGTTTGCAGTTAACTGAATGCTTCCTCCAACAAAGCCTACCTTGTTTTCACCGTGCTTCCAAGTTAACACAAAATTAGTTGTAAGATTGTGCCGTCGCGAAGCCTCATTTGATCGTGTGTTCTTTATCAGCTTGCGATGAGAACTTCTTTGTCAGTTTTTTATTACAAAACCAGTAAGCTTTCGGCGCTTAGCGCCTTCCTCAGACCTTAATATTTACAATACAATATGTGATACATAACATGTTAACTCAACAACTGCTAACACGTGTGACCAACCGGGCGTGAGGACAGAGGAGAAGAAGTGAATGTACAATGAAGTTGTGCAGTATCAGATCTTATACAAAGACACTGTACAGATATTCAGAATACTACTTCTACAACTGCCTCTGAGCTGTTCGAGCGGTCGTGTCAGGCAATCAATTTTAGTGCCTCCACAAGCTCTTCTCTACTGTTAATCTCCGGCTGATACCTTTTCATCTCTCGAGCCTCCATGATCTTCCTATCAACGGGGTTATCGAGATTTCGGTGCAACACAGTGACCTCGAATTCCGGTGGCGCATCTCGGGTGTGTACTGTGGTGCGGTGCCTGGAGAAGCTGTTTTTAGGATAGGCTTGCGGGCGATTGAATGCTCGACGATGTTCATCAAGCCGCTTTCTCAGTGGTCGTCCACTTTCTCCAACATATCGCTGACCACATCCGTTACATTTTATCAGATAAACCGTACCGCGCAATTTGCAGATTTTCTGATCGGTACAGTATCTGCACTCCTCTTCGTCGCATCTGTTTTCATAAACACGTGACGATGTTAGTAACTCTTTGAGAGTGGGTGGTGGCTTGAATATCAGGCGCACGGGGAGCTGTGACCTCTTCACTATGGTGTTGACTTGTTGTGCAAGACGTTCGTTGAGGTACGGCAACACCAGTGCAATTCCATCTGGAGCCGAATACGGTCTCCATGTAGCCATGTTCCCACTGATGTATCCATTCTCGAAGAGAATACGCTCTATTGTGTCAACAGTTTCTGAATTTCTCGCTGCGATCCGTTCGCTGGTTCCGACCAAGTTTCGCACTACATTCGCTTTCATATAAGTGGGATGGGCGCTACGGGAATGTAGTATGATGTTCTTTGATGATTGCTTCTTATACCAACGAATTTCCGTTGTTCCATCGCGAATTCGAACTTTTACATTCAGAAATGGAAGAAATCCATCTCTATCCGGCTCCTCAACAGTAAACTTGATATTCTCGTCCTTGGCGTTCAAATTTGCGAGCGTTGCAGCTAGTTCAGAAGATGATGACCCAATTGCGAAGACATCGTCGATGTATCGTTTGTATAGTAATATTCCGTTCGTTAGCGACGCTTTCTCGATATGGTCGAGATAGATAATGGCAAGCAGAGGGGCAATGCGTATCCCCATCGCTAGGCCTCGTCGCTGCGCGTAGAAGTTGTTGTCGAAACGGAATACGTTACAAGCGAGTGTAGCTTCTAGGAGAACTTCGATGTCACTGATAGCAAAGCCGCACATACTCACTTCCTTGCTATGAATGTTAACGAGCTCGAGCAAAGTTTTGATGGCTGCGTCGTTGTTAATGTTTGTATACAGCGATACTGCGTCGTAGTTCACGTAGCATGCAGATTTTGGAACCCGACATTGTTTGATGGCATTGATGAACTCTTCCGAGTTCACAATGTGGGCGCCAACATAATGCAGGAGTGGTGAAAGCAGTTTCACTAAAAGCCAGCTGATTCGATCGGATGGTCCTCCACACGAAGAAATGATAGGTCGCGTTCTTATTGTAGAAATGTTGATTTCCGAGAGGTCAACGTTCTGATCAAACTTATGAGTTTTGATTAGTGAATAATATGTCGGGACCTCAGGATGGTTTGTCCAGAAACGCGACGCTGTCTTCACGTCCCATTTCTTGCGAAGAACAGATTTCACTGCTGCTTCTAGTACCTGACATTTGTGAGTGAAGCAACTGTATGAACTCCTTTCGTAGATACTATCGTCAGCCAGTGCCGAAGTTGTTAAAGCTTTATCGAGCTCTCGGGGCATCACCACGAAAGCACCATCTTTATCACCAACAGTTATCCTGAGGGATTGTCGTGCTGCTTTGAGTTTCCTCAATCCTCTGAGCTCTTGGGAGGTGAGATTTGTTGCGAAAAATGATCTTGATTCCTTTTGGTACACTCGCATCAAATCGATTTAGAGAGCTGAGATCATAGGATCCAAAGGTGTTGGTTTTGGAATAGAAATATTGGATTTGGGGAAAGGAAGCGATGCATTCATTAATTTGCGTTCATAAGTGGCATTCATAAATTTGCGTACCAACTCAGATGGCGCACTCACAAAGGACCAACAGTTCTGGACAGGACATCAACATTACTTGCATCGCTTCCTTTCCCCAAATCCAATATTTCTATTCCAAAACCAACACCTTTGGATCCTATGATCTCAGCTCTCTAAATCGATTTGATGCGAGTGTACCAAAAGGAATCAAGATCATTTTTCGCAACAAATCTCACCTCCCAAGAGCTCAGAGGATTGAGGAAACTCAAAGCAGCACGACAATCCCTCAGGATAACTGTTGGTGATAAAGATGGTGCTTTCGTGGTGATGCCCCGAGAGCTCGATAAAGCTTTAACAACTTCGGCACTGGCTGACGATAGTATCTACGAAAGGAGTTCATACAGTTGCTTCACTCACAAATGTCAGGTACTAGAAGCAGCAGTGAAATCTGTTCTTCGCAAGAAATGGGACGTGAAGACAGCGTCGCGTTTCTGGACAAACCATCCTGAGGTCCCGACATATTATTCACTAATCAAAACTCATAAGTTTGATCAGAACGTTGACCTCTCGGAAATCAACATTTCTACAATAAGAACGCGACCTATCATTTCTTCGTGTGGAGGACCATCCGATCGAATCAGCTGGCTTTTAGTGAAACTGCTTTCACCACTCCTGCATTATGTTGGCGCCCACATTGTGAACTCGGAAGAGTTCATCAATGCCATCAAACAATGTCGGGTTCCAAAATCTGCATGCTACGTGAACTACGACGCAGTATCGCTGTATACAAACATTAACAACGACGCAGCCATCAAAACTTTGCTCGAGCTCGTTAACATTCATAGCAAGGAAGTGAGTATGTGCGGCTTTGCTATCAGTGACATCGAAGTTCTCCTAGAAGCTACACTCGCTTGTAACGTATTCCGTTTCGACAACAACTTCTACGCGCAGCGACGAGGCCTAGCGATGGGGATACGCATTGCCCCTCTGCTTGCCATTATCTATCTCGACCATATCGAGAAAGCGTCGCTAACGAACGGAATATTACTATACAAACGATACATCGACGATGTCTTCGCAATTGGGTCATCATCTTCTGAACTAGCTGCAACGCTCGCAAATTTGAACGCCAAGGACGAGAATATCAAGTTTACTGTTGAGGAGCCGGATAGAGATGGATTTCTTCCATTTCTGAATGTAAAAGTTCGAATTCGCGATGGAACAACGGAAATTCGTTGGTATAAGAAGCAATCATCAAAGAACATCATACTACATTCCCGTAGCGCCCATCCCACTTATATGAAAGCGAATGTAGTGCGAAACTTGGTCGGAACCAGCGAACGGATCGCAGCGAGAAATTCAGAAACTGTTGACACAATAGAGCGTATTCTCTTCGAGAATGGATACATCAGTGGGAACATGGCTACATGGAGACCGTATTCGGCTCCAGATGGAATTGCACTGGTGTTGCCGTACCTCAACGAACGTCTTGCACAACAAGTCAACACCATAGTGAAGAGGTCACAGCTCCCCGTGCGCCTGATATTCAAGCCACCACCCACTCTCAAAGAGTTACTAACATCGTCACGTGTTTATGAAAACAGATGCGACGAAGAGGAGTGCAGATACTGTACCGATCAGAAAATCTGCAAATTGCGCGGTACGGTTTATCTGATAAAATGTAACGGATGTGGTCAGCGATATGTTGGAGAAAGTGGACGACCACTGAGAAAGCGGCTTGATGAACATCGTCGAGCATTCAATCGCCCGCAAGCCTATCCTAAAAACAGCTTCTCCAGGCACCGCACCACAGTACACACCCGAGATGCGCCACCGGAATTCGAGGTCACTGTGTTGCACCGAAATCTCGATAACCCCGTTGATAGGAAGATCATGGAGGCTCGAGAGATGAAAAGGTATCAGCCGGAGATTAACAGTAGAGAAGAGCTTGTGGAGGCACTAAAATTGATTGCCTGACACGACCGCTCGAACAGCTCAGAGGCAGTTGTAGAAGTAGTATTCTGAATATCTGTACAGTGTCTTTGTATAAGATCTGATACTGCACAACTTCATTGTACATTCACTTCTTCTCCTCTGTCCTCACGCCCGGTTGGTCACACGTGTTAGCAGTTGTTGAGTTAACATGTTATGTATCACATATTGTATTGTAAATATTAAGGTCTGAGGAAGGCGCTAAGCGCCGAAAGCTTACTGGTTTTGTAATAAAAAACTGACAAAGAAGTTCTCATCGCAAGCTGATAAAGAACAAAATTAGTTGTTATTTAATAGCCATTGTTAAGTCACTGTTTCAATAAGCAATAATATCAATTACTACCACCCTAGATGTGACATTATGTTTCTTTATGGCATTTGTTCAACAGTTCTCATCAAGGACTACTAGGCAGAACACTTTTAGCGCCATGTCTGGTCCTGGTTCCTTCCCAGTGACCTCTCGAAAATTAAGAAGAACACAAATGAGAGTGGTTCTACCTTTATGGTGTCTTCCATTAGCTTTGAGAGCTTTGATACGGGACATTCCCAGTCGCCACTTGCTACAGGAGCTCGCCGCGACTTCGCCACGACAAAACGCTGTGAGCGATCCCCTTAGCGAGTTTTGCGGCAGGGAGCTCGCACTGCGTAGCAGCACGGTATGGAATGACATGAGCGACTTTGACGGCGGCAAAATCTGAGTGCAGTTCTAGGGAAAAGGCAATTTCAGCTGGAGAAAAAACAAGCACCAGTACCTTTATTGAAATTCGAGCTGTTTATTCTCCTTCACATGGAACACAAAAGCAAAACGAAGCATTTCTGCAGGTACAAGTTTAGAAAGCAACAATACCTGACTGCAGTGTCATCGTGACGATGTACCACCTTTTCAGAGTATTCGATCGTGGGGCGGCACCGGAGTATAACTGGATAGCGATTACTCTAGCTGGACGGAACTTTAAGGTGCCTTCCTTTGTTGCTATTGTTTTTCATTACTGCTTAAAATCCATCCTAGTTCATTCGCAAAGCTTGCAAGGATGGGAAACTCTCGTTGTGCTGTGGTCTCAGCGCAGGAATGCAGTGCCTGAAGGCATTAGAAGAGCTACACAAGGTACGCATACGATAGTATATTTCATAGAAAGTACGTTGAAGCTGCCTGTGTTATGCGACTTCCGTGGCTAATCATAACAGTTTTTCTTCTTTTGCGGTTCACTAGGCCTGCAATGAAGAAAAAAGTTCAAGCTGAATTTCCTTTGAATACGTTTGTAGTATGTTTGTAATAGGTTGGGCAAATTTTTTCTATTTAGTAAGTCGTCTTGTATGAAATACTAGATTTCATCAAGCGATGAGCTTGACAGCCGATATCCCCGGGATTTCATCGGGTCACTTCTTATCTTGTCTTCCTGAACATCCTCAACCTTCGAAAAACACGTCCAAAAACTATAGCGTTTGATAGTGGAAAAGTGTATGTGCTCATCTATAGACACTATTCCTGTTGAATGCTGTACGAATATGCGACCAAAGTGAGCAGAGAAGCCTTGAGGTTCGGCGTCACTTAGACAGGCTCAATGTTAAATAAATATCTCAAAAATGACATTTAGCACCTAAATGTACGCGAAATAAGAGATAGAACCAACCGCCGATGATTCTTCACGCGTGACAAATACAAAGTGCGCGCAAATTATTGGCGCGGGGCTTTTTTGAGCCCCAATCAGCAATGCTTGAGCGAATTCACAGGTCATGTTGTGGATTTATTTACTGAAGCAATACCTACCGTAAACAATACCTAGCTTGCCAAGTGACATCTTTCCTAGTCAATAGAGCCTTGTGGAAGCCTTCAGATTCGACCATCTTTTTACCCCCGGGGCACGCAGGATCATTTCACAAGATTCCTTCAAGGTATTTGGTGGCCGACTTTCAACGAGTCTAGTTCTACCTGTTCAGTAGTACAGACCTTAACCACTAACATATCTGAAGCGGAACTCATAGGGATGTAACCTAGGGATGACATAGGGATGTGACCCAAAATTCAGTGAAATCACCAGGGAAACCATTTTCTAACGATTTTGGCTTGTAAACTGAGACTGAACGAACTTGCAAAAACCACTCTTTGCCACCAGAATTGGGGGTTTTCCACGCTTTCAAAACATTTACTTCCTTTGATCTTACTGCAGATTACCAGTCTTGAGCTCGCAAAAAGTAGCAAAATCGACTTGTTAAATATAAAGCCTGTTTTGATCATGGTAACCATTCACTGGTCCAATCCACGATGAGCACGCAGTAGCCGAGGTTTAGCTGTGAGCTACCATACATGGATGGTCGGAGTCTTCCAAAGCTTACGCACAAAATTCTGGAAGGAAGGTAGCTGTGACTGGCCCCGTGCCACAAGCGATTTGACCGGGTCTTTTCCTGAAGTCTGTGTGAGCCAAGGAAGAGGCCATTTAAAAAACCAGCCATTGTCTACGATATAAGTGGCTCATGCCAAGACACCTACAACAGGACTTGTGAATTAGCTCAACCCTACCTGAGTGAGGCTCAAAAAACCACGCGTCAATAATTCGCGCGCACCCTGTAAATACCTTCTGTTTTCAGGTTGGCTTCGTACATCGATCACTGAATCCATCGACTTTCGCGATCGGACGAGTAATAAACGGAGATCCGAGAGATCTGCGCAATGTCAGTCTCACACATCGTCTGCAGCTTAGTTTTATATTCAAAATTGTTTACTCTTCAACACTTTGCTATATAAAGCACGCAAATTTCAACATTAGAACAGTTTAGTTACATGCTGAAGAGTAGATTTCTATCCTATGATCAAAGCAACCAACAAAAACTAAAACTTAAGCTTGGTTGCCCCTCCCATCCTCCCCAGCCCTCAAATTGTAGCTAATTCTAGTACAGTTTCCCGACAAACCAACCGCAAAGTGCCCAATCTGCTCTAGTACGGTTCATGGGTTTTTCAATACCTCATGTTCCCTGTTGCACTATGCGATAGAAATACGATTTTTTGGAGAAGAGTTTTCTCTAATATGCAACGGAAAATGGCAGTGAGGAAAGCAAAATCCTATTAGTACAGATACACATTTCTTCCTATGTACAGGTATACATCCTCGACTTCGGCTTTGCTCATCAGTACCGCAATCCAGATGGTTCTCATAAAGCGCCACGACCAAATCCTTCAAAGTACATCGGGAGCGCCAGGTATCTAGAGATTTGATCCTTCAAATCCATCGTTAACCTTTGGTTAGAAAGATCGATCGCTGCTAAAGTTTCGCTCCATAGGTATGCCCCACGGAATGCCTATCTGAATAGGGAGTTGAGTCGAGTAGATGACTTGGAGATGTGGTTGTATGTTGTGGTCGAGTTGGTAAAAGGAGCTTTGCCGTGGGTGGCTCAGAGGGTATGTTTCATCAATGTTACGTACTTACATAGAATGAGTATGTACATAGGTAGAATATACTTTCATACCTCCTCTAGAATGCTAAGGACATCTTCGACTACCAGAAATCAGTACGAACAGGGTTAGGACTGCGAGAATTCTTAGGAGGTCATTTACATCAACAATGCAATTCCGTTCCAAATCGCAAAGTGCATTTAATTCGCAGGTCTGCCAGTTGAATTTGTGGATATGATGAAAGAAGTGGATAAGCTGGCCTACGCTGACGATCCGAACTACAACGAGATTTACTCACTGATCACGAATGCCATCCAGCTAAGTGGACAAAAGGTTGGTTAAACAGAATACTTTTGGATTTGTACCCTTGCCGGTCTTTATATAGGAGGGATAACACTGTCATGAGCGTAAGCTTAGTTATGTCTGTTTCTAATGTGGTTTTTTTTAATGAAAATGTAGAAGATATAAGGAGAACCCATGTCTTGTCGCTCCGGGTGCTTCCCACCGAGAGCGGTCCTAGCATCTTGCCCCTGTCCCCTTGACCAACTAGAATACGAGAAACTGTGATGCGAGACTCAAACCAGGTCGATCTTTTGTGAACGGGATCGATAGTGAAACGTGCAACTTTAATGTTCAAACATTCAAAATTATTGATTGATAGTTGAAAAAAATGCTTGTACGAGGGTAAGGGCCCGCTGTTCCGATAGCCGGACAGAAGAAACCTTTCAATTCACCTGCCGAGTAGGTCACAAACGCACTCGCCGGTGCCATGAACGCCAAATTTTCACTGGCAAACCTAGTCTATCTTTATAGAAATTGAAACCACTTCGGGAATGTTCATGAGCAAAAACACTGGCTTCAGAGCTGAACTTGTATAATTGTTTGGTTGGAATTCCAAGAATTCCAAAGAATTCTGCATCCTAGATTTCAATAAATACGCTCCAACCTGAGCCAGAAGAGGCTAGCCTCACTCAAACTTCGATTCACAACCAATGTGTGCTTGTATCAGATGCGCGTCTGTGTGATGAATGATATGTCAAAGTGCAAACCTGGATTAACTCAAACACAGGTCAGATGCACATAAGTATTTTGGGCTGCGTGACAAGAGGTACGCTACTGCGCTGTGATTGGTCGATTCATCGCGTCGCGGTTGTAGCATTCAAAGGTACGAGCACCGCTGGAGAGAAATGGACAAGTTTTCTGGGCTCGGATATGGCAAATGAATGCTAACGAAGCTAACGAACTCTAAGGAGGTGGCCGTCGATGTCATTGAATGCGTCGAAATGCAAGAAGCCGCCTGGATTCAAGGAGCGTACCCTTGCGGCGCGGACGCGTTGCGGCGCGCGTCTTGACCGCGTCCCCATATCTTGGCTTCGCAATTGCTATGGTGCGCTTCACTGGGTACGATAGTAGGAACGATACCAGAGGAAAAAAAGAACACGAGAAAGGGTGCAGCAATTTTAGAGGGAAGAGAGAAAAGAAGGACACCTCACTTATATTTAAATATCGTCACGTTTGAAACAAACTGTAGCAGCTTGAACGCGAAATTCTTATCTGTGGTGTAAATGTCGCCTTCCCTCGTTAAACAGCCAATAAAAAATCTTCTGTGAATGTGAACTGAGTGCTTCAGACGCCCACACGCGTCCAGTGAAAATTGCTCTAGGCGATGTCTTGAGATTCAGATGCTGTAATGGGGACAAAATCAACATACTAGATGTTTGAACATTAGGCCATTCGGCCTGATTAGGGTTTATTGAGATATCTGAAATAATTTTTGCATAGTTTCTGATTAATTTGAACTTTCACGTTTGATATCAAGGAATAAACTTGTCTCACCCACAGGAATTTCCGTACGATTGGGAAGAAGCAGAAATAGAGGCCGAGAAAGCTGGAGAAGGCCCTGGAGCTCCGCTGAAGAAGGAAGAAGCTCCAACTGCTCTACCTGCTGCGCCTGCTCCACCAGCTCCACCTGTTGCAGCGAAATAGACGAGTACCTCTTAATAAAACTCCATTTTTTTCTGTGTTCCTTGTGTTCTGGGTCACATTTTCGATGGCTGGGCGGTTGGCCCAACTTGGGCGCCGCTAATTGGTGTATTCAAGCTGTGCTGTGATTTGAACGTCAGAGAATCAGTGATTCTATGAGGCAACGCCCACGTCACGTCATCAGCATGTAATTGCTAGCATTCTCAATGGGAAATAACGCTTTCCCAATTGGAATCGTCCGCTATTATTAACTGACTCCTCCTCGCTATAGCATTTATGTACCTCTGACAACAAGAATGACGCATTGAATGATTCTTTCCCATAAGTGGGTTATTTGGGCCGATTTCTTCGCAGTAACTGCTCTTTTGAGACGTCCTCCGCTATCCAACCCCATCTTCTCTCTCTCCCTCTCTTTCTCTCTCTCTCTCTCTCTCTCTCTCTCTCTCTCTCTCTCTTTTTCTCTAGAGTTCTATATAGGACCGCTGATTCGTGGGTTTTTTTGTCTTCTAAGCAATCTTTTCCCTTTGTTTGCGAACAACTTCCTCATAGCCGCATTATCATGACCTAAAATGTTCTCTGAGCAGAGAGTTTCATCTAGCACTGCATCTAGGCCTGGATGCACTATTGAGATAACCCAGGGTGAACGCGTTGACGCCTGTGCTAACGACTGGTAAATGTGCGTGGTGTTGGCACATTTACCCCCGGTTATCACAATTACGCACGCGGTCTCGTTCTTCCCCCAGTGACAGACACAGAAAGTGGGCGGGAGTGGGAGGGGGTGGG
>JARK01000334.1:0-69527 GCA_000688135.1 Ancylostoma ceylanicum
CCACTCCCCGTACGACCCCCCCCCCCTTGATAATTTATCTACACACGCTTGACCCTGCTCACAATACACATGCAGCCGCACGCGCTGCAAGGTTCGCGCCTCTACCGATGGATTTTGTAGACTATACCTCCTATTTCTGAGCTATCAATGTCACCAATTTGTGCTCGCATTACAACCACTGAAGCGTAATCTCAAACTGGTCGGTGGGTTTCGCGCTGTTGACAAAGGTTGTCCCACTTGTGAAGTTTCAGCGGGTAGCAATTACCCGAGCTAGTAACGGTACGATTCTGATGAAACCTTACTGAAGTGCAGATGCGGATTTGAATGATAACATAGCGCAGCTCAGTGGCATATTCGGGTACACGGAATCTCAAGAAAACTGTCAAAAATTCCTATGTGGAAGGCGAAATTTAGTACTTACGCGGATGGGTTTCCCACTTGTTTGAAAACCCGAAAAAGTCAGATGAGAAAATGGGGTTCCAAAAATGTATCATGAACTTCTCAACATCAGCTATTGTTGGGAAACTATGTCACGCTCATCGGGCTGGGAAAGGTGGGAAAATAACCAAGTAAATCTATGATGGTTGGATTGATTAGTTTCTGTATAGAGTACGGAAAGCTAAGAGGAGCAGGACACGGAGGCTCGCTTGAAAACCTGGTTTTGCCTGTTTATGCGATCGCGAATCCAAAAAATGGTAGTGAACCGAATGCGCGGTTACCTGTCAGCACTGATTTACAACCACGAATAACCTACGAAGTAATTGAGAACCGTGGTGCTCGAATGATGAGGCTTTAGCAAAACCTTCCAACCATCAGAGATTTCGAACCCTCTACAATCATATACTCAATCTGCTCAGAGTGTGCTGACATACGTCAGCACCACACACTCCACCACTAACGGAAATTATGTGCTCATAAAGACCCAAGCGGCAAGTGAATCTCATCCCGCATAAACTAACTTTCATGCGTTAGACTCAACTATTGGGTTGGGGAATAAGTTCGTGCGGTTTTCCATGAGGACAGAAATCACTATTTTACAGAAGCACTATCAATAGCATTAAATGGGTTTTGTAGCTCTTTTCCTTCTCTATTAAAGCTGCAAGGGACAAGTCTGTTCCTCAGTTCCAAGCCTACAAAAAATTGCGTTGTTTGATACCACTCAAATTGCAGCCCGCCACCGAAACTCTTGTATCAAACTCCAGGAAATGCATTAGGAACTTGACAAATTATGTGGTATATAATTTCTCCACACCAGTAGAGTAGGCAGTAGTGGAAATCCCCACATTCGAGTTCTTTAATAGTCGCTTTAGTCGAATTTTAGGCAGAAAATCGAGCATGCCCAATGTGGACGATCACTCCACCTTGAGCATTTTAGGGTTTCGCATGGAATGTGTTAGATAAACTTGCATGTTGCTGAGAGTTAGCATCAGTGCTGATTCTTCCTTACATCTGGAGCGGCTTTAGGGGGATTATTATCTCTATTTCCCACAAACTGTGTCCTGAACTTTGGGCAACTTCGAACGAAAATTGCTCTGTACAAAGATGGCAGATTAATTCTGTGCTGTCCTTCCAAAACCACCGTTGTGATAGTTGTAAAAAGGTAGCCAGGAGCTACAAAAAAGTCCAGGGCCCGTATCCAATAAACTTTATCCAGTCGGATAAACATGCTCTAGCGGATATGTTACAGTGGACTCAAGAATCTGCTATCCAATAAAAACATATCCGTGGATATGCAAATCCACTCGTATCACTGAAGGTTATCTTTATCCGGTCAATTTCCGCTTGATAACAGCTCGTGATCTTTTCCATCTCCACTTCGCGTTGTTTCTCGTCAAGACACCACATTTGCGTCAAGAAATGAACGCGTGGATGGATAAGTTATATTGGATAGCAAAGTGGATAAAAAGCAGTGGGAACGGATATATTCCCGCTGTTTTCCCTCCCACGGTCAAATATACTGGATACGGCTCCAGGATATGCATTCAGAGTCCAAATCACCGCGAAATATTGAATTGAAAATACCGCACGAACTTATTCCCCAGTCCAATATATTACCATGCTCAAAAAAAATGTAGGATTTAACCTAGGAAGGTGTGAGGCTTGGCATTCAAAATCACCCACCAGGAAATCGGATGAACACCGGCGGTGTAGAAATGCCGTGATGGTTATAGTAAAAGTCTCGTTACTAGAACCGAGCGAAGTTGTCAAAAGGAGTTCAGAGGACGACCCGAAACCGTATAGAAGATATTTTGAGGGTAGAATGTTTATTCCTACCTACATGACAACATTGCAACGCCCCATCAGGGGGTGTTGCGAAAACATGGAAAGCCCCTAGGTCACACAGTTTGGTTTAAAGCGCTACATCGCGGCCCAGGGCAACAGTAACGGCGAGAATATCTGCCTATCGCATTGAGCGGCGAATGAGGCGAGGCGAGGTGGGATGACCGGAGAGAGGCTAGGTGAGGAGGTGGCCGGAGGCGGCAGAAGGCGAGCGACGAATTGTGGCCGGCGGTCGTGCGAAGTCCCTTTTAGTTTGAGGAATAATCGAAACTCCTTTAAATGTGTTCAAAGTATTCGGTAGTTCAGTCGTTTATTAAAATAAGAAGCAATGGCTCGCAACATCCGGTGTAATAATGACCTCCTGATAACCCCATGACAAGCTCTCATGCACCATGTAAAAAGAGCCATGGGCGGGTCAGTAGGTCGTAGTGATTATGACACTCTCTTCCACCACAAATACATACGAATGAAAGAAAAAATCAAATTTAATTGAACATACAGCTATGAAATGGAAACATCAAGGAATGAATTGACAAATGAGATATTCATGCTGAAATTAACAAGAAGGTGGAACAATTTGAATAAGAAAAAAGTAGTGAGCGATAAAGCAAATAAGAACATTTGTAGATACGGTACCGTTGCGAGGTTTTGGCGCTGGCTGACGATTACTGAACGGCGTTGACATGGCGTTGACTTAAATGAAGATGTCGATGTCGCGGCAACTGCTTTCGCTTCTTCGACGTTGAGGCGCAGCGAAAACTGCGAAAACGGCAGAGCAGAGATTGTGCGGCATTCTGCAATACTGACAAGCTATCCCACAGTCATTCGGGTGGTTTCGTTGGAGACATCGTCCGCACAGACCAAGCTTAGAAGCTTAGAAGCTTGGACAGGGCTGAACCCGGGTCTGGAACCTTGGGCAACGATCCGAGTGGCGGGATTCAGCGTTCTCAGCAAGGATGTATCCGACGCTGGGTAATGAGGGCTATAGCCCGTAAACGGTGGTTCAGATTGACCAGTAAGGTTTACTCACCCTTATTAACAGGGGCAACGGACGAGCATTGTTTTCGTGCTGTCCAGAGAAGAGCCCTCATTAAGCTCGTTTCTTGCTCTCATACATAGTCAAGAATGATAAGGAAAGATCGGTTTTATCGCGACACAAAAATATGGTGCTGTATAAGTGCCGGGGTGCTTGAAGTGAAGATAGTGAAAATACTAGGATTTGCTACGAAGAGTGCCGGAATGCAACCGCGCAGAAAACGTTACGAGGGTGCAATGTTCGTTCTTATCTACATAGCAACACTGCAACGCCCCACTAGGTAGCCCTGGGTCGCGCAGGTCACCTGATAACGCGACACCGCGGCCCAGGGCAACAACAACGGCGAAAATATCGGCCAATCGAATTGGGCGACCAATGAGGAGAGGTGAGGACGGTAGCGCAGCAAAGCATAGCAGAGGACCTGCGTTACATGATGCAAGGATGACTTAAGAGCAATCGTATGTACAGTCTTTGTCGAAGAGATTGCGGATTGCGCGTGCGGTTTCATATCGTAGCGGCTGCAGAGAGAGAGAGTCCGCAGCAGAGTTCGGCACGAGCTTAGCTCGAGCGAAAAAAGTTACGAAGTCCCCTTTGATATGTGAAAAATCTACGAACCCCCCTTTGAAGAAGAATAACAAGCCGGTATCGATCGATCTTCAGCAGGATGATGTAGCTAACGTGTTAGTGGTGGGGAAGCACGTCTAAACACGTTAAGAAATGCACACGAATTTTTTTCCGAGAACATTGTGGGAAATCATGAGAAATAAAGAAGCTCTAATAGAATCTTTTCATCGGAACGAAAGAGCAAGTGGTGCTGGATCCAACCATGTGAATAAAATTGGGAATAATTGGCTTTCGAAAACGATATTCAAGGAAAATGCTCCGAATTGGTGCAGATGACTATTGTTAAGGTTTTTATTTTCGCTGTAACTAAACGAACTAGGCCATTTTGCTATTCATTCGAACGAGCAGCCTGTCCTCTAGCTAACCGCTCTTGTACAATTGGAAATAATTGATTCTGAAGAAAGTTGTTTGATGAAAATTCTCTGGACCGGTGTTGAACCCTAAATTTTAGAGTAAATTTAGGGTTCAGAGGATTCTTGAGCAATATCTCATCTCAAAATCAATTAAATCCAATTCCCTCTGGCAGTTCGCGGAACAGTAGTATCTTCAATCTTACTACAAAGTTTGAGCAGGATCCGTTCAGTACCGGCGGAGCTGTGGGTACTGCTAGGTACTTCTTCAGCTGCAACTCCTACCAAAATCAATTGATTCCATTTATTTTTCGGATTTGCGTAGAACTTATCGTTAGCTATATCTAACGAGTGGATGATTATTAGGCCATTCGCAGAGGAGTGAATGGTTATCTGACCAAAGTGCAGGTCCCAGGTACGAAGTCCGCTTTGCTCACCTCACCTTCTACGAAGTCCCGCTTGCCTTGAGTCAAGCTCCTGCCGGTCTGGTCCGCAGCTTAATCTCCTTTTTCCGGATAGGAATCCAAACTTGAGAGCAGTACTCAAGATGGGGAAGGACAAGGGACTTATAAAGGCGGATAAAAAATCGAGGGTCGTAGGATTTGGTACTACGCAAAAGCAAAAATAGAGAAGAATATGCTTTTGTTACGACATGATCAATGTGTTTGAGGATTTGAGGTTAGTATCCGTATGAACACCCAGATCTTTGGTTTCGTAACACGATTTCAAAATTACACCATTCACTTCATAATTAACCCCGTCAAGTTCTCCAATGTGCAGCACAAAGATTTCTCAAAATTAATCTTCAAGTTATATGCATAAGCCCATTCGTCCAACTTCATCAAAGAAGCCTGTAAAGCAGACCTCAATTCAGCGCAATTGTAGCTGGTGTAAGTTGCATAGATAAGTTGCCCCTCGTTCTGGACATCCTGTTTGTGAGAAATAAAGAAAATATTCCCCATAGGGTCGCTGCATATGTAAGGGAGAATTAGCACTGATGCTAACTCTCAGCAACATGCAAGTTTATCTAACACATTCCATGCGAAACCCTAAAATGCTCAAGGTGGAGTGATGGTTCACATTGGGTATGCTCGACTTTTCTGCGTAAAATTCGACCAAAGCGACTATCAAAGAACTCGAATGTGCTGATTTCCACTACTGCTTACTCTAATGGTCTGGAGAAGTTATACACCACGTAATTTATCAGGTTCCCAATGCATTCCATGGTGTTTGATACGAGAGTTTCGGTGGTGGGCTACATATTGAGTAGTCTCAAACAACGCAGTTTTTTGTATAAACAGAGCTGAGAAACGGGCTTGTCTCTAGCAGCTTTGATAGAGGAGAAAAAGAGCTACAAAACCCAATTAGTGCAATTGATACTGCTTTTGCAAAATAGTGGTTTCTGTCCCTACGAAAAACCGCACGAACTTATTCCCCAACCCAGTAGATCGAGTGATTAGAAATAGAAAAGTGGTGTGGACCGCTTGCCTTGATTTTGGTCACAAAATAGGCACAATCTGTCAATCTACGAAACTACGAATACAAAACTATTCAATTATTACGCATAACCTACCCACGATTGCATCTAGCAGTCTGGAAATAGATTTCCAGAAGTCATGCTTCCATACTCAGGTAAGTCCAACACTGGATTGTTAGGGATAGGGAATACCTAACATCCAAAAATCCAGTGTTGGATTTTCCGCGCATGCCTATGCTCGCAGAAAGTGGCGTTATCCCTAGCGCCATTTACCTACATATCATGGAACGCATGTACTGAATTATTTCGTACATTGTGGTTCTTCCGAAACAGATTCACGAAGTTGTCCCACGTCAGTGCGCTGGGTTAATCACTGGGAATTGCTGGCCTTACTACTAAACATACGCCGTGGCATGTGAACTTCCAGTTCTTTTTTTTTTGCTATTTTCCTATCACTCCCAGGAGTTCCCTCAGAGCGCTATGTTCCACAGTTCTGAATTCAGTTGTTTGTAAGCGCATCCACGTTGATGCATTAAATAAATAAATAATAAATAAATAAATCTGCCAAAAAAGGGCTGCGTGACAAGAGGTACGCTGCTGGACTATGATTGTTCGATTCATGTGCACATTGCGGCTGCACCCTTTATTGGTACGAGCAATACTGCAAGAAATAGACAATTTTCTAAGCTAGAGTGGGAGAGATGAATGCTATCGGAGCCGACAAACTGTGAGTGGGTGGCAACCGGTGTCTTTTAATGCGTGGAGTTTGATGTACCAGCCTGGACTTAACACATTCGCGACAATGTGCTCAATCGGTTGAGCACGCATGGTGCGACGTGTGGGACCGCGTGCTCAACCAGGTGAGCGCGCCCTTTTCACAATTATATTTTTGTGAAGCAATCTTAATGAGCAAACTCCTATACAGTGGTATGCTAACAAATGTTCAAGCTATCTATACACGTGATGGGCAGAGCAGACATGCTCTCGTACTTCTTTAATGCATGGTTGAAACCGACAAGCAAAAGAACAATTTATACGAAGATTAACTTACTTTCTCACTACCTCCTATGCGGGTGAACTTCTTGAATTAGCTTCAAGTTCGTGCATATCTGCGTGTTGGTTTGTCTAGAATTCGCGCATTTTCGGAGTACTATGCAGCAGAGGAAAAATTCCTACCACGTGGGACCAAGTGCTCAAGCGGTTGAGCACGGGTCCTACTTGTGCAAAAGCGCGTGTGTCCCACGTGACACACCATGCCAAAAGCGTAAGGTCGCGAATGTGTTAAAGGCAGCACCCACGGAAATCCTCACTTTCGAGATGAGTCGTTCTCCTTGTGGTCGGCTGCCAGACAATTGCCGTGGTAATTTGAATACAGAAAAAAACGGTCTATCTGTGGAGATACTGCCGTGGACACAGAGCCGAGCGTGGCCATTTTGGTGTCCGCCACTTCAGTTAACGCTATTGATTTGGCATGCTACGAGTGATCTAGCCTAATGTGTCATGTTGTATAAGAAACACTCTACAGTGTAGGGTATGGAATGCACACCATCCACAAGAATTCGTGACAATACGAGCGTATAACCTCAGCGGAAAACTCGTTAGCAAAGCGCATTGGAAACAGCGCCTTCATTTCTCGTCTTCCGGCGTGTTTCACGCTGTTTCATTACTGCCTATGAGTTCACCGTCCCTGAAAACCTTGAAATTCAGCAGAATCTCCAACACAAAAATTTCCGTGGGTGCTGCCTTTAATAAGAAGCATATGCGTGCAGCGCGGTCGCGTTGCGTCTTGACTGCGTACCCGGGAGAAGCCCACTTAGATTGAACGCAGCATCTCACATCACAAGGTGATGAACTGATGCAGTTTGGTTTGCAGTACACTGACTTAGAGGAAGAATTGTTCGGCACAATCTGCTCCAGAAAAAATCCGGTTACTTTCAGGCTTCTGCCAACGTATTTACTTCAATGTCGAACATGCGGTGCTGACAACGTAGGACTTATGTATGAATATTTGTGTTTTTTTGAGTAATCGAATTTCGAATTTACTCAATTATTCAATCTCTTTGAATTATAACAAATTTCGAATAAATTCAGAAATGGAGTTTTTGGATGAGCAAATCTTCGAATTATGTCTTCCCTTTTATAATCTAACTTTTATCATGAACTTTTAATCGGATGCGTTATCCGCTAGCAGGTATTATGTTGGAGATAAGTCAACGATAACCACGATATACCACTAAGCCACCATTTTGTAATTTTTTCTTCTTTTTTTCTTTTTTTTTTGACCAGTTGCACGCCAGCAGGGTGCAAATTTTCTGACAATGACATTCTGATAACTATTATAAAACAAACCACTCGTAATGAAGCTTGATCATGAGACCTTAGAGGCAGTCTGTCACCTCTTGATCCTGAGATATTAACAGGTCCTGGACCAGTTCGACGTGGCAATTTCAATGATATCTGGAGAATGCCTCAAATTGGCGAATAATCCTTTCTACAGGAGCCCAAGCGATGACCTCTCATGTAAAGTTGATAGCGTAGGTCACCAGACATTCTGCGAAAATATCACAATTCATTCATCCTTGTAGATCCTCTTTTTCCTCTTCTACGAATTCGGTAAAGAGGAACAATGGCGCACTCTAAGCCTGCTTCCTGTAGGGCAGCAGAGTCGTAGCCGGCTGTCGTAGAATCCACTGTGACGGACGAATTACCATGGAAACATCAACGAGTACATCATGAGCTGACATTCGCACCCCACGGTGTAATTGTCGTTGAGGAAGCAGACAGAAGTCGTCGTTTCCCAACAATCGGGGGTTGTGGAAATATCTGTTTAATTTTAGAAACTTTTTCAGCACAAAAGTTAATCATGTTTATAACGAAGGCACATAAGTAAAAATTTGAAGCACCGGAATAACAACAGTGAAAAACAAAGTGAACGTGGCGCTAGAGCTGCTTTTCTAGAACTCTAGAAAAGTGGGTATAGAAAGAACTTCTGTATATCACAGCCGTTGAGGGCTCTCGCTGCTATTGAGGCTCTTTTTCTAAGCAGTTGTCTATGTGAGGCTTCGAGAACACGTAGACCCAGATCACGAACAGAGTTGCGAGCGAGATCGGAATCGCCACGATCCCTGGAAATGGAGAAGGATTAGCTATACTTAGGAGCGAATAATGCATTAAACATATCTGAATTCAACTACTCGATTTTAAATGGGTTGATATTCCGGATTTCTGAAAAAGAGGAAGAAATACAACCACTGAGGAACTCTAAGAAGAGGTTATGGGTCTTCTTTCAGAATTTGAATTTCTTAGATAGGGTTCTGAATTCACAGCCAAATTCATTAGGTTGTTCGATTTTTGTTCGGTACGAAGTACTCCCGGCACGTCGTTGGAATTTATTCAGAAAAAAAAACGAACCTGCGCTCACCAGTCCTGTTTGTAATGTCAACACTGTCGCCGCTACTGCTCCTGAAACAAGTGCTTCTTGGAAAAACGGCAAAGATCCTTACTGCTTCAAAGCTTCTTGTCAAGGTACTGAATGCGGGGTAAACGCGTTGACGCTCAATCTGGGTCTTGATAATTCTGGGCGGCGTTAGCATGTTTACGCTGGGTAATCTCAATGATGCATGCGACCCAGGAAGGGCAAACCCTTCTAGAAAGTTGTTTAGATTTAAGTAAGGCTCCCAAAAGATAAGTATCTCATTCCTGTATATTTTTATGCATAGTATCCATGCTTTCATGGCATGGTATTCACAATTACTCAAGAGTGTAAAAGTGTAGTCTACGGCTGTGTTTATACTTTGTCGCAGCACGACCGTCACACACATGCAAAATGTCCAAGGGCGGCTGGTTTCGAGTACGAGCATGCGCATGGTACGTCATCGTCAATTGAAGTATATCCTCGCACCACGACCACGCAGATACGTGTTGTACATACTTTCACCACGAAAATAGCTTGTCTTCGCAAACTTGCGTCGCATCTGTCACCTGTCGACGGCAATGAATAGGATTTGCAGCTGTTCATTCTTCCACCAGCTGTTTCGGTCCACAATCTTCCTATTCGTGCTAACTATCACGTCACGGGCGTTGTGGCAGTCGCTACCACGCCATCGCAGCGCGATGAAGTATAAACACAGCCTACCTGGCAGATTGAACACAAAGTTCGAGTGATTACTTAGTGTTTTGCACCATGACAAAAAAAAAACGCGGATGAACCTCGTCGGATGGTAATCTTGGAAAATCACCAAATTCATCGGAGTCTCTACCGTGATTTCCTGGCTTTCAAAGTGCAGACTTGTACGCCCGACCACAAACTGTTAACCATGGGTGGTTCGGTGAAAAATGAATCCCTTCGCAATTTTCTCTACATAAGGGCAATTTATACTAGATGCGTGCGTCAGTCCTTGTCAGACGCACATATGCACTAACGGATAATTTTCCATGAGGACCGGCCAATGCGGCGAGCACATACACCTTCAATGGAAAGAAGAGGCGGACGCGTGCGTCTGCGCCGCGTCAGCGATGCAACTGGGCCAATCATTCATCACGTAGAACATGAGCGTCAAACGCATGGATCTAGCATAAACTGCCCCATAGCAACAAACGTGGATGCCATTTGCTATGAAATCTCAAGAGTAGTACATACCTGAGGCAGCAGCTCCTAGTCCTACTCCGAGCAGCGCGCTGTCACCACAAGCCGTCATCGCCGACGCACAGCCGGTCACCTTCTTCGCCATGTTGAGTCGCTTGTATCGTTCCAGCTCAGCCTGAGAGAGGTAATATTTTTAGAACTGTCGACTTATATATAGTCTGTGAAAAATCGGCCGACACCGGTTGGTCACGCGTCGCTGTAAAGATCGGAGATCACCGGTTTTCTGGAGATGCGGCAGCCCCAGTTCCAAGGGATATCAGCCTATTGCTCCGACATCGACTGCGACGCGCTCACCCTTGCGTGGCGTACGGGGGTCCGCCAATTTTTTACGGACTGTAGCTACTCTCGTGGTCAACATGATCCAAACATCTGCAGTCACAGGAATCGCCACGCAGCCACCATGCAACCCAGTCGCAAGGCTGCTGCGTGGCGGCCATGTCGAATTTCGCCAGCCATGGCGCCACGCACCGGGCTCGCGACTGAACTGCGTGGCGGCTGCGTGGCGATCGCAGACGTCTGGATCGTGGTGACCGCGAGAATACCTCCTTATGGGACGAAAAATAACTCTTTTTGCGCCAGTGAGGTATGGCTGATTTCAAAGCTTGAAATGAGCAAAGCAACAAAGTAGAAGCCCAATGTATGGGTAGGAGACTTCAGCAGTCCGGACCCGCTCACAAGCGCTGCAACACTCTGACTGTCTGCGCATCTGCTCATTCTGCTCACATCACTGATCTTCTCTGCTGTGATGCATGCGAGCGTTTACGGACCCCTGCATCCTCCTGCACGTGGATGTTCTAACTCATTCTCTTCGGTGGTCCTTCCATTTTTTCTCAGGATACCCCACGATACTAAATATCTAGCTCACGTTGATGTCCTCCTGCAGCTTTGCCAATGCCCTGCTCCTGATCTCGGCCGTTCCAATTTTGGGGCACTTGTCGAAGATGTTCAGTGCAGTGATACCGTGCTTGATGTGTGCCTCCAGTAACCGCTTCTCAGGCATCATGCGAGAGCCCATCGTGGACTGAACAAAGGCTCTAGTGAATCTGACCATCACCCCTCCCACTCAGGCTCACCCTATCCATTCCTCTGCAGTAGGCGACTTTGGCTTCGTTTGCAGATTCGATGCAGAGCAGCTTGGCGTTGGCGTTCAGAATGCTGTGCGGCTCCGGTATCGTGTTCCCGTCGAATGAATTCACATACTCCTGGAATGATCTCATCGAATAAAGGTACTCTTGATACTCTTTCATCTTTACAATGTAACTAAGGCAAGCTTTCCCTATCTCCTTCGCCCTCACCATCCACTATATGTAATCCAGTTCCACGTTGAAATCGTCCTCATAATGAGAAAGAGATGTAAACAGTACAGAACTCCACTCACCTTGAAATAGTGCATGAGTTTCCTACAGGTGACAGGCTTTCCGTTGATGATCTTCGGTTGCAGCGCATGCGGATTCAACAGAGACGGCACCATCTTCTTCAACTCCTCGCGGAACACCGGTCGTAGGTCTGAATATGGCCAAGAGCTGAGCTAGAACGACCCGGAGCCCGTAAGCAGACAGCTTGAGCGAAAGCCACCTAAGAGCTCAGAGAAACGATGTAGGAGGACCTTTGACGTGCCCTCTGAAGGACTGACGCTCGGCGACCCGGTAGCCGGGATGAGGCAGCAGGTAACAGGAGATGTGCTCGAAGCAGTCCGACAGCTGCTCGCGAACACAGCGAAGTTCCTCGGGTTGGCTCGGAGATGTCTGAATAGATGTTGGATGGGATGACAAAATAAAAGAAGCTTTTCTACCATATCCCAGGGTTTGCAGAGAGGGTAGGACCCATGAATTTCGGATGAATTTCGCCCAAGTCACTAGAAAACTCAATCTTTGCTCTAGCTTAGGGATATCTAACAGTTTTCTACCTGTTATCAGCGAAATGGCCTTAAGGTTTTGAAAGGCTTAAAATTTGAAAAAAAAAACGCAATTATTTTTTGGGAATCGTGTTTAATTGCAAAAGTTCGGCATCACTTAGTAAGTATTATACTTCGATAAGGAGAACATACTATTGTAACCGGAAAGCAAGCGGACCAAGAGGAATCATAAAAAAAACTTCGGGGGTAGCCCTATGTCTTTTACATACATACATACATACATACATACATACATACATACATACATACATTTATTACGCTGTTTAAGACAGACGTTAGATAGTTAAAGACGACATTTGAGACTAGTATATCATGAATGGAAATCAGTATTTCTCAATACAATCCAGCATTAACCACTGTCTCCTTCAGTCAATATATGAAGTTGAAACTGCATCATTACTTTGTTAATAGGAGGTTATCCTAGTGATGGCAAATCTTTTGAACGAAGCGAGAGACTTCAATGGAGGTGCATTCTTACTTAGAGAGAGATATGCCGCACCCGCTCGCACTGTGAAACTTCTAGCTCTAATAGAAGTTCGTGGTCGTCTATAAAAGATTTTGAATTCACCACCTCTGGTTATGGATGTTATCATTGAGAACAAGATTTTTCGTTCAGATTTTTCGAAGTCCCAGTCGTGTAGTATTCTATAGACCATGTAGACGTCAAAGAGGCGTCTTCTAGAGTCAAGAGAAGGAATATTAAAATAACGATTTGTTGACATTGCATGGGGGATACACGTGTAAAAAAAGCTTCCTTTTCTAATGAGCATCTTCCTAGTGAAACTATTTTGCACTGATTCAATTTTTGCAATGTCTTTTTTCTTGAAGTTTTCTTGAAATTTTGAAGCCTACTGAAAAAAATAAAGCACGGCGTAGGTGCTGGATAGTCGAGGGGCTGTCGCCAAAACACTTATTCATATGAGCTCCAAATATCACGGAATTTTATCACTGAAATTTTGTTGCCCAGGTAATTTTCGACCATCTTACATTTAGTGTCATAGAATGTGCATTTTATCTAGAAAGGCGTTCTAACAAGTGCCCAGGAACCAGGTTGGAATGAATTCCGGAACATCGCAGATGTAAACAAATGCCATATTGCGTTTGAATCTCAGGAAGCTGTCGGGTACCTATCAGCCATTCCGGAACTTTTGTGCGTACTAGCTCTAGTGCTGTTCTCATCTATGAACAACTGGGAAAGGACTAACCATTAGTACTTGCTGCAGAAACTTCGTCCCTCCCTCCTCACCGTATCCGTACTCCTCTGGATTCTTGAAATCGCGCACGCAGAACACCAAGCTCTCAAAGGACATTGGCTAATATTCTCGTTCAAAATTGTGGATGGCTGTGAATGTACCTGGAATGGCTTCCCGAACTGTTGGGCTTCCGTCATGGCTAGCCTGCCGTATTCCACGAACAGGGAGAGGTGCTGCAGGGCATCTTCTTGAATGTTGTCCACTACATTGTATATCTAAAGGCGAGATCTGTGCTGGGAAAGAGTGCAGAGGAGCGATGCCATACCTGAACACAGCTGATGATGGTGGAAAGCGCGAAGATGGTGAGGCACTGCTGATAGGTGGTTGTGTTGTCGAACGTTCCCTGAGTGTCCATCTGCAAACAGCCGCGTTTCCTACGGTAGTCGAAGACGGAAAGGTCTGCGAAAGCACTGAACCAGAAGCACGGCGTACATCTCTCCAGAAGCTGCCTCGATCATGATCGGCTCGCCCCATATCCATATACCCACCGTGTCCCTCTTCGCACCGGCTCGCCAGTGGAATCCATGCAGCTGGCAATCGTCAGTCAGCCATTCCAGAGGAACGTCACTCTGGAAAGCTGCTAGTTAAACTCGATCAAAGGCAGGGCAAAAGACTGGAGGGGTGTAGTTACCTGCTGGGACTTCTGCAAGCAGTACAAGTATTCCAGGAAGAAGTTCAACAGGAAACTCTTGCCCTTCCGAAAGGCGCCCGCCACACTGATAATGACAACCTGAAAAGCAACGATTAATCTTCTCCACGGTGGAATACCACTGCTTCACAACACTATACACGAGCTGTACAAACAAGAGTACAGTTTCTATTCTTTTCTCTGAAGACTACAAAGTCCTGCAAGGTTTCAAACTTATCATTACTTTCTGAAGCATCTGCGAAAAATATGAAGATGACTTAAAGTCTGATTCTACACCTGTGTCCCTTTCGTTTCTAGGTTCCCTTGCTTTCACCTTTTGATTTTCATGGAGAAAATTCTACCCATGTGTGTAGTTCGTTATGACCTCTCTGGTATTCCTATTATGCATTGGTAACCATTTTTGGTTTAGAAGAAACGCGTGAACCAAGCTCATGGGAGACCAGTTACAATCCTTTGGAATGGCTTTTCCATGACATATGTTTATGTTAATAAGCACTGAAATCTATCGAAATGTCCGTTCTTTGGTTCCGTAATCCTAGTTCGCTTTGAGTCCGCAGACCATTGATCAGTGTCAATATACCATAGAATAACTGAGTGTATTTCCGGTCACAGACCGTCTAATTTCTTGCAAAGTTTTGTAATGTTCGAATTCGGAAAATTGAATTTGAATAAATTGAGATTTCGGATTTCCTGAGAAGACGAAGAAGTACAACAACCGAGTAGTTATCAAAAGACTCTAAAGGCCTATTGCTTTTTCAAAATTTGAATTTCTTGCTAAGGATTTTGAATCGATGATTGAATCAATTTGTTCATTCAAATTTTATCCGGTCCTGATTATACAGTCTATCTTTTCAAAAGTAATATGTTAATATGTACTGGTGGATCTCAAAGAGCGCGGGAATTCGTATCATAAATAACTAGCATTCGAGAAAATTCTGATCTCTTTCATTGTACTCCGCGAAATTTCTCATGTAATACGACTGAATATACATGTCTAACGTTACAAAGTAAGTTGAATCTATGTTTTTGCGCTCTTTTGACACATTTCAGTAAAAATCGAGCGAACCTTGCTTCCATCTGAATGCGGCTGTCTGGACAGGGTTGCAGAGGTAGGAAAAAAGCAAGAGTAGCGTGCATCAAAGATGACCGAATTGAAACGCGGAGTTTGAGATTTCAGCCTACAGCACTTTTTCAGAGAACCACACCATGCGAGAATGCATTAGCCGCACACTGATTCTCGTCGGTCAGCCACTCATCGCATGAGCTTGCGTGGCCTGGTCCAATCCGTAGATAAATAGATGGTCACATAGCAGAGATTTCCTCCGCTTGCTGGAGAATAACTTTGAGGGTAGGGTAGTGTAAAATCAATGAGTGAAAAAGAGGGGAGGAAAGAACAGAAGACGTGCTGGGATTCCTAAAATCACTGAGGTGTACCAAAATGGGGAAAACTCTCGTGAGCAGGATAGAAACAAAGCCGTGTATCAATTGAGTCTAGAGAACTTTATAGAATTTCAGAAATATTCATAAAATTTTGGAGGCTCTTTAGAGAATTCTTGTGTTTGTCTACAGAATTCTGGACTTTTTGGACTTTTTCCAGTAAATCTCTAAACGAATTCTATAGATACTTACAAGGATCCTACTCGAAATCACCTGGTTTCTACCTGGACTTCTTCATCTGGGTTAGTAAACAAGAGAAAATGTATTGAATGCTCCTATAAAAAGGGTTTGGAGGCAAATATTGAGATTTCTCACAACTCAGAGGCCACAGCGGCTGACACAATGTTCTATCGCACGTTCGTATGATCTCAGCACCTATGGAAAGAAGCGAGAATCGTTGTAACTCCGATTGATGGAATAGTATTTCTCGAGCGCCCTGCACATTCGTTGCTTTCATCCACGAATTTTCTGCATTCCTCCAACAGATCCAGATATTTCGGCGGGAAAATCGAAATCTGCTAAGCCTAAGCAGCGACAAGTTCTCACCGGAGAGATGTCTCTTCTTTGCCTACCCTTTATTAGTGGAACGATTGTTGGAAGCATGAGAGGGGATTGTGGACTGCTTACCTCAAAAATACTTGTAAGAATTACATGTTACTACCTTTTGAACAAACTCATTGAGGCACATAATGCAGAAATGTTCCGCAATTACAGGAGACCTCTATCGACTATTTTTAAACATGTATTCCGGCAAACTTTAGCCAATTAACCCTCAGCCACTGGAAAGAACGACAAAACAATTGGTTTTGAAGTGAACGGATTCGTGCTCCATAAAAGTGGAAGAGGAGAGCTCCCAAAGAAAGACATATCCTAGCTAAAATGGACGAAATAGACTAATATTTCTACCTCACTAGCAGTCCCTGTACCGGAATCCCGACGAAAGTGCACAAAATGAGAAATTCTTTCTCTCCTTGAAAAGATAAACGAACACTGCTAGATCCGCTACCTTAGCAATTGCTTAAACTAGTGATTAGCTCGGTTCATGGACGATTTACATCACTAGCACAAGATGAGCAGAATTACCCAACTCTTTGGATTACGCCTTGATCTTTAAAAGTCAGGATCCTTTCCTGAAGCATTTCCGTCCTGCTGAATGGGTTGAATTTCCTGTTGGCGTATTCACACAGAACAACGTCGAAGTTTTCCATCTTTCCTTGCTATGAACAACCCATATGCACCTTTAAGTCATTAAAAAAACAACCCGCGAGACACCAACTACTCGGCCTGACTCCAAGACCGTATTGCGAGCATAAACAATTCATTTAAACTAAATAAATTATAAATTTATGAAAAAAATTATAATAATGCAACCAATGCTGTTCACGACTTCAGAACTGCATGAAGGTGCAGCAGTAACGATTCACTTACTCTGCAATGATTTATTGTAGTTACCCTCCCCATTTCTGAATCTGGGTCATGATGCATCATTGAGATCACACAGGGTAAACGTGCTGCCTTCCATGTAAAGGTAAATCTGGGGTCTGCTAACACGTTCACCTTGGGTCACCTGAGTGATGCATGCGGCCTCAGGATGAACACAACCTAATTCGCTGATTCTTCTGGAACACCAGAAAAACTGACGTCTATTTTCAAGCTCAAGTCAAGCGGGCAGCTTCTTGCCCATACAAAATCCGTCTGTGGTCCAAAGTGTAATAGAAATTAAGCCTCGAGTCATTGAACGAATATTGTTGTACCTGAATGGGTTTTCATGAAATGGTGAGAGTCCTTTTCCTATGCAGGCTACCACTGATAGCACGCGATGGTAACAGTCATGGTCGGCGAAAATGTTCTGGCAAATCCCTTAGTTTGAGCCATGGTTTGTTCAGACAACTTTCAAAGCTGCCGATTCGGCGGCAATTTGGCCGGGCACGAATGATTCCTCATTTCCTGGCTAGGAATGCGTGTAACCGTTGGTGGACATCAGAGGCAGTGTGCGTGAGAGATCGCTAGTGCTCCACGATGCTTCCTTGCGGAGAGATGCTCTTACGCTTTCTCTATGCACTTTATTCGTTTTGGATACCCAGATCTGACCAATCTTTCTGAGCGACACAACACCTTGACGTAACTTTCCGATGCTGAAGTTCAATGATCTTATCTTATGAACATCGATCAAACGCTCATCTGCCTAGTTTTTTACGCAGCTTTCAGGAGCAGCGAGGATAGAGAAAAAGCCTTCGTAGAACTGACTTTCCAAAACTCCTTTAAATGTGCTATCTATAAGTTTCAATAAAAGCAATTCGTCTAGGAAGACTTGAAGGAGCATCAACATGCTGAAAAGTTACATGCAGTAAGAGGATAGAGGGGATTTCCAGGAAGCGAGCTGTTCACTGCCTCTTCCAGAGCTGCAATGCTCTTTCACGTACCCATGACCCCTGTTCCAGTCGTTGCATAATTGCCAAATGTGGTCGGAACAACCCGGCGGCGGTGGATTCCGCAAGCAGAGCGATGTGGCGACAGCGGTGGGGCGCGATGGGAGTGCGATTGCGATTTTCGGATCTCGATCCGGTGGAGAGAAAAAAGTACTCGAAAGGCGGGGCAGCCGACAGCTGCATATAAAAGCCGCGGGGGATTTTGAGAGAGTCGGTCAAGCATGGATATCGACTCGAAGATCAAGGCCTACCGCTTCGTCGGCTACGCGGCCGTCACGTTTTCGGCCGTCGCCGTCCTATCCGTGTGCATCACCCTCCCCATGGTCTACAACTACGTGCACCATGTGCGCTCGCAGATGCACTCCGAGCTCACCATGTGCAAGGTGAGCTGAGCTGTCGCTTACCCGCTGCTCACCCCTTACTTGCTGTTTTGCAGGGGTCCGCCAAGGACGTGTGGTCCAGCGTGTATTCGATCAAGGAACTGCCTGGTGCTGCCAACAGGACCGCCAGGATGGCTTCGTTCAACGACCAGTGCAACGGCTGTTGCCTGCCCGGACCAATGGGACCCATCGGCTCTCCCGGAAAACCCGGCAAGCCTGGAAAGCCTGGAGCGCCAGGCATGCCAGGAAACCCTGGACGCCCACCACAGGCTCCTTGCGATCCAGTCACCCCACCTCCGTGCAAGGAGTGCCCACAGGGACCACAAGGACCTCCTGGACCTCCTGGACCACCTGGAGACAATGGAGCTCCTGGCGAACCTGGACCAAAAGGACAGGATGCACCACCTGGCGAGCCTGGACCAAAGGGACCTCCTGGACCTCCTGGACCACCCGGAAACCCTGGAGCCCCTGGAGAGGCTGGTTAGTTCCTTCTCCTTGTCATCTATACATACATGCGGAAATCCCGTGATAGTTCTATTCCATAACCATGGCCAATTAGACCTTTTTCCTGCCTCGGAGGTAGGATCCAACTTCTACCTATGCTGAAAATTGTCCCCTCAAATGTTCACTGCAAAACGAATAGGCAAAAATTGAGTTACAGAAGGTTTCGTGGGGATGTAGAAAAAGTAAAGTTGGTCACATTATTAGTATTGTGGGAGAAAATTTCTGCCTCTTTTTAATGTCTTACAAGAATATGAGCGGCCAATTGCTGTGATTTCCATGATCCTCAACATCAACGAAGCTGAAAATCGTAAATTTCAGGAGAGCCAGCGAAGTCGGAACCTGTTGTGCCCGGACCACCTGGTGCGCCAGGAAGCCCCGGGCCCCAAGGACCTCCTGGACCACCAGGCAGCAATGGAATCGACGGAGCACCAGGAGAGCCTGGACCAAAGGGACCGGATGGCGAGCCAGGAGCACCTGGACAGGACGGAGAGCCCGGTCAACCCGGACATCCCGGCCAAGACGGACAACCCGGCGAGAAGGGTATCTGCCCGAAGTACTGTGCGATCGACGGAGGAGTCTTCTTCGAGGACGGAACGCGTCGCTAGGTTGTGCACCGCATTATTTATTAACGCTCACACAGCAAATGCTATTAAATCATTCACAGAAAATGTTTTTGTTGGAAAAATTGTAACACAGCAGAGTCGAGTCTCGAATTCCCATCCTATTTCGATCGTTTACTCGAGTTCCCCCGGCTGGCAGGAAGGCTAATTTCCTGTTTCTGTTCTCCAGCCACGAAACTATGCAGTTCCTTACTATGTGACCAAAAATTGGTGGAAAGCTTGAAACTGTGGGAAAAAGACACGGGCCTTTGCTGACTTCTCTCGAGACAGTGTTCCACCCACAGATGAACGCTGAACGAATTGGGAAAACTAGCACAGGTGCGGAAAAACAGTGAGAACGCGAAAACTGAAAACACCGCGCCCGATCCGCGTTGGACCCGAATGAGGACTGAAATACGCTGATTTGCGGCGGCAAACGCAGAACGGAGATGATCTGGCATTATCAGTTGTCGGTGTGTACTGGAAATCGACGCGCCAGCGACAGGACTTGGACCTCTCCAGGAAGGCTAAATTTGGCCCGAGGGATTCGTTTTGAAAGAGAATTTTCACAAATACTACGTAATTTAAACTATCTACCGAAGGAGGTCTACTTCAGAGCACTGAAATTTGGTGGATTAATCAGCGAACGAATTTCTACATCTCTCATAAGTGGTCAGTCGCATGCTGTCTGAGCTTCAAGTATACAATTATCTATCCCCATGAATTTTTGAAAGAGCACTGTCGATACTAAGCGCGCCAATTCTGAATTTTAGACATGGATTAAACAGGGGGAATTTCGGACGGGCTAGGATCAGGTCTCTAAAGTTCGACCTGAAAAGGAGACCTGCTCCGTTCAGTCTACATATAAAAACACCAACGCTTGAAAGAATTATTTTCAAGAATCTGGGTGCCCACGCGGATGATCGGAAACCACATGACAATGAGCAGAAAACACCAGCAAGCATGGGAGCCCTCAGATCCGCAGAAGGTTCATGATAGCTCTGTGAAATTATTCTCTGCTTATTTATCGATTTCATCGATTATCTTCAGTGTTGTCCCGGTATCGATCGAATATGTAAACCCACAAGTAAAGGACAAAAATTTGAAAAACAAAACTATAAAACTTTGAAGAAAAATGTTCACCAAGACAAGAAAGAACACTGGAAAAAACAGGACAAACAAAGCGCTCATTATACGATTTGCTTGGCTGCAAAGACGAGGAGCATACCACCCTTACATTATTCATTACATTATTATAATGACATTATGTACATGTATTGTTGCGTGGTCACACTGCCTTTTTTTGACTCATAAGACAGTGTGCCTGGTATGCAAGGCTGAGGAGGATTTCCTGTGATTTAACGAGTCCATAGCCAATGACGTCTTTAAGACAATCACATGTGAAGCGGTTGTACCTCAAAATAAGTCAACGATGGCAAAGAGCGCACCTTTTTGTTGGCGATGGCGGTGTGAGCAAGAACAGAACTCAGAGCACCTTCATTCAACCGAAACCCGTTTGTGGAAGATGGAGCAAGGATCTGAAAAGGCGAATTGAATCTATGCGAGGAAGCTCTCAGTCAATAAAATTGATATCTTGAAGACTCCAAAGACTTTCTTTTCGGACTTGCATGACTTAAGTCATTGCACATGGGGTGCTGTCAGATAACCTTTGACACCAGGGCTGGGATTCATGAAACGATAATCAAACAAACCTATGATGGCGAGCGTTATTGGAAATACAGATCCTTTAGGCTACGTTATGCTATGGTGACTGAAATGCGTGCTTTTCTCGTCCTTACTTCTATCTACAAGCCTTATCGCACTATAGAGCAAATTATACGTATATCTACGACGACTGTGAAGCACAATATGTAATGAGGCATCTGCAGGACGATATGCTTTCATGAACATCTTAATGCCTATGGTTTGCCAAGGTTTCCTTCTTGTAATGCATATCCAAATCCATATTTATTTATTTATTTGTACGTGGTTAACCACGCGTAAAACAGAAATTCGTGGGAAAGAAAAAACACGAACAAAACACAACAATTAGACACAACAGTTAAAAATTGTTCAAACAGTAACCCACTAAGCAAATTCTCTTAGGAGCTTGTCAACCAATCTTTTGTATTGTGCTAGGGAGTGTGGCAGAATGTACCTCTTTAAGAGTCTGAGGAAAACGGAGCCAGCTCTCTGTGTAAAGAAAGAAGACCGTAAAGAGGTCTTGGCTGTCTGGAATGTAATCTTGAATGGCCCGCCACTCGTGCATGAGGGAGATACAGTGTAAAATTTATTGGTAGGAAGATTAACCTTTCCACTGATCATTTTATAGGCCATAACGAGATCATACTTCCTTCTACGCATATCGAGAGGGGGGAATGCTAAACGTGCAATTACGAATAAAAGCAGGAGGTGTGTTAGCATAATCATACCCATGCAACCGTATCCAAAGCTTAACATATGACTGCGTTGTGCCTTCTTTTCTCTTTCTCTTTCCTTTGTCCATGTGAAACTGCAATATGCTCACGATTGATCCCGAGGATGTGCGATCATGAGGAGAGTGAGGAATTAGTTGAGGTGGCAATAGTCAATCCTTTATTTAAAAATGCTTTTACGACGAATCGTTGGAAAATCCGACTAAAGCATGTCGAAGAGAAAATTACTCCGCTCCGGCAGCCAAGCCGCGTTTATGAGGATTCCCTACAAGAACATTCAGAGATTGCTCTTCTTTTCTTTCCGGCAGCCCAATTTGAACAGAGCCTAGATGAATTGGCAACTACCAAAAGAATCGGACGAATACTTCGCGCAATTCCGTCCTTCTCCACTGACCGTTTGAATATTGGCGGAGTGATGTTAACACCTTGAACAAACTTATATGAAAGTTCTAAGAGTAGGTTTAGTGCCTTATCAGTATTATAACTTTCGTGTTAAGGAGTTCTTTTGAGTCTATCTCTCTTCTCTCTTCTCTCTCTCCTGTGAGCTTCAGCGTTCTCGTTTTTTTATATTAGCCAAGGATTTCATGATGAACATTGTGAGGCAATGTAGTTAAACTCATGAACAGATGAATCTTCACCACTCATTTTTTCTCAATCGTCCATGCGTTGCTAAGTTTACTTTGATCGCGGAACAAAAAAATACAAAAGAAAAATTATCATTTCTAAAGGTATTCGTCTAACTATGTTCTGCTCACAGCTTCAGAAGTCTAAAAAAAGTTGGTGCAATTTTTTTTGTTGAAGTTGCTGCTTTCTTGCTTTGAATATTAGTAGGAGACATCAAGAGCTTGCTACAAGTGATGAAATCTATCAGAAAATCCACAAACCCTACTTCTAACATATTAACGGATTAACGCATTAACGCGTAACGGCCATTCTTGGCCTAACGTAACGAATCAACGGATTAACGAAATCTAAAATTCACACCCCTGGTATGTATTTGTTGTAACCACAAGTAAGAGAAGGAAGGGGAACAGGAAGATATAAATATTTCTTGATCGTTGTAATTGGCAGACACTCTGTGAATTTTATCTCAGTTCTCTCTTTTCTTCGTATTTCTCAGGCAGGTATATGTATGAAATAGTTTCTGAAAAAATTCAAAATTATAGAATTTCACGCCATGCAAAGCAATCTCGAGCCTATTCTCGTTCAGAGTTAAACTAGACCAGAACGATTCACAACAACAGTAACTTTTCTTGATTTATTTCTGTTTTTGCTGCCAAGAAAGGGCAACGTTCGCTCTGGCCCAGCCAATGCTGCTGCTGACATATTAATTCACCAGCTCATTTGTTCAACATTTCTTCTCGTAGTCATGCTTCCATATTGAATGACGAATTGCTCGCAAATCAGTCTCGTCGTTCATTCATCATTAGGCGACATGCATAGGATTACGAATTACAGGCTTCTGGATTGGGCTTCTGGATTGTTGCGTGGGGGGGGGGTGAGGGACACATCATTTCAACGACACAAGGGGTGAAAAATCGTCCCTCAAATGGGTAGCGAATAGCACGTGAGACAATAAAGGACGCGAGTCTTTTGTACTCTATTTTCTCACAATCATTGCAGGTACGTGAAGACCTCTTTTCTTCTTTTTGACGTCGCCGGAAAGTGCTATGTACTCATTCTCGCCAATTCTCTGCTTGCATCAGTAGTCGTGCAAGTACAAGGAGATCCAGTATTTTCTTTTTTCTAAATAGTGGACAAAATTTTGAAGGATTTTGTAATCTTGAAAAACGCGGAATAAGCAAACCAATGACAAGAAGAGGTGAAATAATAATTTTTCGAGACGATGAAACCCTCAAAAATTCAGACTACTACTTAGAGAATAGAAAAATACAGAATCTTGAAAAAATCAGGGGGATTGGATGCCGCATGCACCGCAAATGCATACGTATTGGTTTCTCATGTTGTACATAAGAAAGTAATCGTGCGAACTTTTAAGTATACAGGTGATAGAAGAAACAGGCTGCGCACTATACAAACTAGTGGATCACAAGGACTTCCCGATGAGGTCGCTGCGAATTTTTCTGCTCGGATAGCGAACAATGCGTGGTTGAATGAGAAATTATGTTTAAAAATGTAATATACATGAAAAATAATAATAATAGAATGGTGCATGTACAGTAGCGACCAATAAGATATGACTAGAGCCACTGTTGAAGACAGAATCCTTTACAATAACTCAGCTATGGGTTTCCCATTCTCAGGCTGATCTGCTTTGAACAACACCCATCTCTGAAGCGAAAATTCTAGGTATTCAATCGTGTTTTGTAGCCATTGTATCTGTTCACATGCCAGATCTCTAGGCGTTATTATGAGGGAGAATACCTTTGTCAAGCAAGGATGCCTCGAGCGCAATGCCCTGCTGATAGGGCACAAAACAAGCGGAAAAATGCTTACAGTGCGCTCATTTAGACCGAAACGCAAAAAAAAAAATTTGAAAAACTCAACAATGCTACCAAAAATGACGAAATTTAGAATATAGCCCAGGAAGACAAGCTTGCTTGAGAGCGACTACGATTTTCGCTCCAGAGATAGAGCTTTGGTGCATGTTCAAACTTCTTTTTGGTAACTCAGTCGAGAGATGACTTATAACAGAAACTTTCCTGCCCGATCCGATTGCTCATCATATCTTATTGACTGTTACTGTGTCTCTACAATTGTAGATCGTCAGCACTAGACTATTTAGGAGACTACGTTAAAATGAGCAGGAGTATCGCCACCAAATGCTCTAGTTCCTCTTTCAAACGTGCTGTCAAGTCCAAGATATGTGTAGCTTAGATCAATTTGATTACTATACTTTCTTATCTCAATGGTAACTGCTCAGTCTGAACTTGTGACATATCTGAACTGTGTATTCATGGCGTTGTAAATATGACGCAATAAATAATAATAGGAGGGAGACTAAAACTGTTGTGAACCCTTTAGTGTTCGCAGAGACCCTTTCTTTTTGATGTGAAAAGCATGTGTAGATCAGAAGAGAGGTAGTTTTCCCCAGAATGTTCGTGAAGCTTTCAGATTTTTTAGCAGATCTTCTGAGCTGTCAGGAGCAAAAAAAGCGAAAGATTGGAAGTTCTGGAAGCTAAAGTTTTGAGGTACACTCATTTGTGAATGCCTGTACTCTACAAAAAAGTGTACTGTATCTGGCTGTCTTCTTCAGCGCCTGCAACGTCGGTGGGTGGAATAGAATCCAATCTACTATACGGTAAAATTTGATAAGAGAATGTTCTATATTACACATGTGTACCTTCGGCAAGAATAACACAGTGGAATTTCTTATTCGGATCCAAAACCCATCACTGAGTAAAAAGTTTTACATGAACTAAGTCCTTAGTGACTGTCATTCTATTAAATATGTAAATAAATAAATAAATAAATAAATAAATAAATAAATAAATAAACCAAAGCTTTTTTTTATCAATTGTTGTAGTCACTGAAGACCTACTCTCATTCCGAGTTTTTTTTTTACGATGAATGTGTTCAAGGTCTTTGAGCTGATATTAAATGATAATAATAATATATCTCCTCCATATCCTGCTGTTCATTCACAACGTAGAATTATCCATTATTTTACCTGCACTGGCCGAATTTTGTGTCGATGTTCGCTCTGATCCTTTGTGCTGAATTCGGGTAGGAACGGAGCGGTGAGGTCGAAGTCGAACGACATCTGCAAAATAGAGTCAGCTGTTAATATCAAATAATTTATCCCAGAATTTATTCAAAAAAAAAACGAATATAGTAGCAGAGTTCAAACACGGCAATATAGACTTGTTAAATTTTAAAAAAGAAGAGCATGTCAGCAATGGGGACAGCCATAGCTTCCACCACTGGCTTCAACGAGGAAGAATGGATTTAGTGGGTGCTCGAAATTCCGGGATGGTGCCCTAAGCTAATGGAGAGTACATAGTTAGGACAGCCACTATGACTCTGAAAGCTACGAATTTCGATGAGGTGTACTACGGCAGGATACATTTCACTAGGAAAGATAGCTGCAAATGTGTTAGAGAGAAAACAAGGCGAGAAGTGCAGGCAGTGAGCACAAACACTCAGCTATCATCGCGCTTGAAATAGACCTTAACCACATGAGCCTTCTCAGATGATGTCTGGTGTTCAGAAGATGTGTGCGCCTCTCACGGTGGACCAGAAGAGGTGAGCCCTCTTTTTCAGGCACCTATGGGGCCTCTCTCGCTGAGCTCCACTAACTGCGTCACTCCAGGGGAACTCTATTTGTGCAGGAATTTTCTCAAGACCCATTCCGAATTGCTTGAAAAGCACTAAAGCCCGAACTGGTGGAGGAAGCGCCGACGCCAACAAAGTGCATTTGCCATCATGAGATGCTCTCCAAACGGCAAAAAAAGCTGAGGAGCAGACGAGACGACACGGGCGGAAATGGAGTCGGCGTAATTCCGGCGAAAACTGGAAACAAGTGGGATGCACAACAGACAATGTGACAACTGCAGAGGTTTCCCTCTGGCAGCGATCGATAATTCAAACATAAACTAAAGGTCGCAGAAGGAGAGGCGCTCGTCTGGAGACGGAAACACGATTCGGATACGTTAGATAGGCTATTAATTCGTAGAGGACGAGCTGATCGCTGCTAATCCGCTGAGCAGAAAGCGCCGGCGCACCGCGGAATCGCCGCTTAGTCGCCGAGAATTTCTAATTGGGCTCCGTCTTCAATGGGGGACGAATTTGGTTAATTAGATAAACTCCGGGGCAAGATGTGCTTGAAAAGTGCACGGGAAGTTCGGCCGGAGTAGCGGACAGGACGGGCCAAGCCGTGCCAGCGGCCCTGGCTCCTATCAACACGCAAATGGAATCTGGAAGGAGACGTGGTTCGCTGGGCCACACCTGCACTGCCAGTTTTTCGGCAGAATGGGTTGTTAGCCGGCAATTCCTCCAAATACGACATTTTATGGGTTTCATACGCACTCACGACGTCACGACCAGATATTCCCATCATGTACAGAGTTACTCGCAAAATACGATCCCATGAGTACAAGTTATGCCTTGGTAATAACGATTTACGACGTAATTTAAGGCCACCTTAGGGTTTATGACGTAATAATTCGTGAATAAAACTCCAAGGAAGAAGTCACGAGTCCTGCAAGATGCGGACAACATGCTAACGGCGTGTTTGTCCTTATAAATGAGCTCTGAACCCTGAGAATATCTAAACGCGTCGCATTTCCCCAGCTATACTGAGGAGTTATTCCGTTTTCGGAGGCAAACTACATGATGGCGCATAATTACTGTCCCACTACAAGAAATGGTGGGCCGTTCGTGATTTCGTGATTCCAGACAGGTCTTCCATCCCGGCACATCAAAAACAGAGAACTCGAGAACGATTCAGTTAGCAGAAATGGCTGGATCGAAGGCAATGGTGGAGCCAAATCCGTTGGTGAGACCCCAACTATGAGGACTTCTAGATTTGTTGGGTAGGAGCTCCTTCCAGCTAAATATTAGGTTCATCACTGTTCACGATCATGGGGATTTTTACATTAATTTCTACGAAAATAGTGGGAATACGTCGTTTGAGCGAAAATCGCTTCTGGTTCCGAAAGTTTGGCGAGACAAACACACTTAGTGCATCAGAACCGCTATGACTTCCTTCACATAACCCATGATTTTGAGGTTTGTGGACCTGGTCAGTCGCGAGCAGCTCCTCGTCGATGGAGGAGGGCGCCACGCGCGGGCCACGCTGGCATTATACCTTAAGTTTCCTATGGCTGTGATCTGCGCCAAAGCAGGGATCATGGAACAAAGCTACTGGCTTTCGTTTCCTTAGATGGTATTTTTTTATTCCTGAAGAGGTGTTTGCAGAATATTCTCTCATCTGTTTTTCGTGTGTCTTTGATCGTGGGACAGTAGTTATGCGCCACCCTGTGTGCTTTTTAACAGCCAAACAACGCATAACTTTCTGTTGAGCAACCACAGTGAGTGTTGTGTCTCACTTCTCACTATATTGAGTGATTTTCTGAGTGCACGACCAAGAGATAGCCCGAAACGCGTTCTGTGTGCCAGCTAGGACGTTTAGTTCAGGAGCTTAGTTTGTGGAAAAGCGTAGATAAGCATGTTTCAATCTTTTTTCTTCGCTTCTATAGAATTCTTGGCAGATGACCTAATCCAAGCTGCTATTCTGAAGCAATACACTAACCAGTACCTACTGGTGCTGTGCGGATCAAATTCTCGACGATGCTGTGCTAGAAAAGCTCTTGAGCTGCTCAAAGGGTAATTTTCTGCACAACAACGCTCGGCCAAAATCCGCTTCAGAAAGCTGGTTTGAGTTTCGTCAATTTTGTTGGCAAACGGTTTCTCATTCATCACAGTCTATGGGGTATTTTTCCGTCTGACCGTCGCTTGCCTCATCTCTAGAAGCCTTTATTTCGCAAGAAAAAAATTTGTCGACATGAAGATCTAGACAGGGTAGTTTTCTACTTCTTCGCTTCACAATTTTCTCAGTGTAGTTACGACAGGGGCCTGCTGGTGCGATAAGTGATAGTGATTGTCGTGCAAAATGAAACTGGGGTATCGACTTCTTTCGCGCTCCAAAATAAATTCATGACAACTGCTTTAAAGAACGCATCGTGTAGATCTGGGCTCGAGTTGCTCCTAGGTGAAAAGCAGCATGGATAAAACACCATCCTGCTTGTTATGTCTCAGGTTGGTGCAAATGCTTTGTCGGTTTTTCTTCGTCGCATTATTTTTCCCACAACTTTACTGAACTATAGCCTTGACAAGCAACACAAATTCTATGAAGACTAGAGACCCTAGCTACATATTTTACGAGCACATTCCTGGTGCTCTATGTCCAGAATACGGAAAGCTGCGAAGCAGGGAAGACGGAGATTGCCGTTTTTAGAGGGGAGGAAGAGCATCTGAAGCTGGGAAAGGTGGCAAACATACCGCGAAATCCCCCAAGGTGGGGGGGGGGATTGCGATGGGGGGTGAATTGTTTGCCAACAAAGCTCCTGAAATTTTAGGCAGGTCCTGGAAGCAAATTCTGGCCGATTTTCGCAGCACAGAAAATGGGTCTTTACGCGTCTTGAGAGTCTTTCTACTGGAGCATCTTCGACTTCCCAAACCAAGTAACAGCTACATATGGGCAATGCCTAGGATACTGCTTCGAATTAGCAGCATGGATTGGATCGTCCAGCAAGAATGCCAAAGAAGAAAATCAGGGAAAATGCTTGAAAAAGTGCTCGTCTGCGTTTCTCCAAAAGGAAGCCACCAAGCCGAAACTCGACAGTGGAATTGGTAGTGGTCTCTGTGTCAAACAGAAGGAGGGTGTTTTGATCCAATTTGCTTATGGTGTTATTGGAAAATCATGCGAACAACGGAAAATTGAAATGCAGTGTCTTTTCGAAAATTTTCAAATATTTGTTGCATCTCAGGTGCAATGGACAGCCAGTAAACCTACAGTAAAGAAGAGCAGAACTTGCTCTACAAGTCCGTTACCATGTACAGTGGGCGTCGCTGACAGTGACCCGTCTGCGGCCTCGAAACGCACGCGTCGCGACCGCGCTGCCAATATAGAATCGTCGTAACGGTGGCGAATCTGGGTTTTGTAGATATCCGCTAACTAATAAGAAAACTCACTGACTATCAAGAATACCCCATAATTTGATGTCCCGGAGAGGATTCCTGCTTGAGCGGAGCGGCCGCTTCGCGTGCTTTTCGAGGCGGCAGACGGGTCACCGCCATCGACGCCCACTGTACATGTGTTTGTTATATGTCATGTAAAGAGAACTACAGAGTTTTGAAAAGAAAATCGACGAAACCTTTGCACCAACCAAATACTACAGCACCAGAATGGGAAAGGATTAGGAATATCGTCGTATTATGCGGAAAGTACAGGGTGCGCCATAAGTTCTTGCACAGCATATTTAGTATGGCGGCCGCTGGATCCAACATAATGGCATGACCTCTATGATGGTATTGACCCAGCTCAATAGCAACTCAAAACACCTATCAGATCAGGGATACGTCTCCATTTGCTTTTGTAATAACTCAAAGTTGAGAGAGTAGCGAGCACCTCGTGGCGCGCTAGTTTATCTGGTGTAAAACCCCTCGAAGCTTTACCTCAGCCTTATGCTACGAGTCGAAACTTATGTATGATATAGCACCTGATTCGATCTCAAACATAGTATCAGATTAGCGTTATAGAAGAGTTCGTTCCGAGCACGGGATTTCGGTCGTGCAGGATGCCAGGAGGCGCACATGGCACAGAGCATATCCTAAGCTTTACAGAAGCGTCACCTTTGCAGTGTTCTACTTGAGTTGGAAGCAGCAAGGTGTGTCTTCTCCAAAAATACTTTGCGAGTATAATAGAGAGTGATCTTGATGTCGTGGTTCACAAAAAACTGAAAAAAGTTGCTCATGCACGCCCTTTTCTTGAAAAATTTCTGAAATTTCTGCAAGGAAGGGAAGATGGGATCCCAGTACATCCGGTGAATTCCTCGATGTCTCCTCCGTCTACTCCAATGATTTGGTGGGAAACGTTTTGATTTGCTCTGAGTAGTGCCTTCCGTTCTAGGAGAAAGTGTGACCGCGCTCCAAACCGTGCCGCGAGAAGCTCACTTTTCTCTGAAGTTTGAGTTACTACGGAAGCAAGCAGCGACATATTCCTGTTCTGATAGGTGGTTTGGGTTGCTATTGAGTTGACTCATTTTCGCTATAGAGGCCATGCCATTCATGTTGAATTCAACCGCTGCAGTGTTACTAAGTGTGGTGTGCAAGAACTTATGGCGCACCCTGTAAAGAGACAGCAGAGAGTCGTCTAATGGCATAGCCCTGAGCTCCTCTACAAACCATGGTTGTTGAAATCAAAGGCTGGCTAGAGCTCGCATGAACTTATCGTTTATATCCTTGATGAAGATTAACTTGGCTTTTACGTTTTTGAAGAGATGGCAAAAGTTTATACTCCACAAATGTGTTGTGGGGCGCAACAGACCGCTACGCGGCTGTCTACGCTGGACGTAGAATCCCAAAGAGACACAATGCGAGTACTCGCACAGTAGAAGAGTTCCTGAATCTGGATGCAGCAATGAGATTACCCTGGGTAGACATGCCGACACCTAAGGTAATGATGGGTAAATTTGTGGGGTGTTAACGCGTTTACACTAGTTAAAGAAAAGAGACTCCAACCCTTTCCGGCGTGGGCTACCGTGGGTCGTAGACCCAATTCTTTAGCGGATCGCATACAACTCCCTTATATGCTTGTTGTTAGTTTAATTTTGGCATTCAAAACAAAGGCCCGTTTTCAATGTTTCTGTAAAGGACATAGAGGTTGACGTTATTGAACTCTGTGAAGCGAGGATTAGCAGCAAGCAGAAGCTGGATACAAGAGACATCCTTATCACTGGGAAAACTCGTAAAACACCCAGACCTCTACGAAGATGGCTTGACGGCATAGAAAAGAAAAAACTCAAGCAAATAATGTCAGAATTGAAGAGGTGGACGTATGGAGACGCTACCAAACAGCTGCACTCTTCGCAACTACACTACGACACTAACCGTACCGTTGCAAGACTCCATAAGGGATATGTGATGTTGAAGCAAAAATATCTAGATGTAAGAGATTCGGATCAACGAGGGCGGTGCTGGCAAACATAGGTAGTGAATTACCAAGACTCCATGGAGTGGTTACGACTTGTTTTGTTAGTTGTCTCCTGAACAAAGCAAAGGTAATTGGATTGATATATAGGCCGGTTGGCCGAACGATACATAAGTACATAGTACATTGTTTATTGCTGAAACTGCATTTCTAGATCACAGTAGCGCCAACCCGTGAATAATATATACATATTATTTATAATGACAATAATATATACATATTTATTAGACGATTCACCAAACACCTTCTGAGGAGAGAAACGAGCTCACAGAAATTGAATGCCGCCATGGTGAGATTTTCGGAGGCATGACCGGTATTTTTTGTGTCAAGTCCCCGAACAAAAGTCGACTTGATGGGCTCAAACTTTGGGTCTGAACTAGCCAGGCCCTATACTTCAACACTATCTGAGCCGACGACGACTTTCCAGATGCGGTTACGATAAGAGCAATTCTCCTGCATTTTATGACGAACGCGCTGGTGTTTAAATATCATTTTTACGGGGGATTTGGGGAGCTTGGAATCACAAATAAATATGTGCTAGGAAGCATCTCAAGTAGGGTTTCAAGCAAAAATTCTCTGCAGAAATTCTATTCGACTCAAAGTATGGGCTATAGTCTGTTCCAACTGCGAGGGTAGCTGAGTACTCGTGTATACTCGCCACACTCTCTAATTACTGCGTATGTTTCCGCGCACTTTCTCAATCTTGCGCCTCTTCAATTATCCTCCCTAGTGAAAGAAACTATGTATATAAGGCAGTTAGGCAGTGTGATATGTGAAGTGCAGTACTAGTTTTCACTCTTAAAATCCCAAGTGTTTTGCAGCGCGAACGCTATTACCAGTAACTACACGCAATTTTTATCGCCTACGGCAACTGCGCTCCTAAGATATGACGACGGAATCGGGACGAGTTGTAGCGTGGCACCGATCTGCTCGTAGTTAAAAATCTACATAGGAGTACGCTGCAATCTCGGTGACGTAATCTTCCGTGGATGCTGCCTTTGATTACCCATGGCCATCCAGAGGGGTTCAGAATACAAATTATCAGGTATATGCAGAGTCATTTTGTAGGTAACCAACTAGTCTTTGATCCCACAAAAGGTACGCAATTGCACAAACCAAAGGGCAAAATGACGAACATTACCGGAATATGTAGAAACCTAAATAAGCTCATGCGTTCCAAAAACATGGTACTATACCCACAATATGTAAGTTCTCTAAGGATGAACGTTGAGTATGTGGAACCGAATTTCCGGGGTCGAATTGAGAATTCGAGGTTGGTTTCACGAAATGTGCTAGCATATTCTCTCGCTATCCCTGACATGTAGTTAGGCCTATGCATCGCTTTGTTGCCTTGAGTTATTTAGTGCGTTCCACCAGGAACAATAATCCTGAAGAAAATAGAGAAAAAACTGCGCGGCTGCGACTCTAAGAAGCTCCCATGACCCAAAAACCGCTATGTAGTGCTACAGTGGTAACGCGTCCTATTACGAAGCGTCGTAACGACAATTCTGAGATGTCTTGTGTTTAGCGCGGGGGATGCCTGAATCGCGAATTTATGCACAATTGCGCAACTACTGTCGCGTACGAGGCGCACTATAGCGTTGAAATAAAAAGACCACAAATCGCGTTATGATCGCTCATTCTCAAAAAATTTGCTGTGGGTAGTGTAAATAAGTGTGGATCAGCCTCTTCCTACAAGACCAGTGATTTCATGACGTTTATTAGTGGTCGCAGAAAAACAGGATCATATCAATTCCGAGGAATATTGCGCTGTTCAAAGCAGCCCGACTAATTTTTTTTTTCCCACTTCGAGTTCTCACCACAGCAATCCTTTACGGGCATGAATTTTAGGACATTCTCATCAATTGGCGTGTATATATGATCCAACCTTCTCTCGACCATTCGTCACCCGAACGTTGATATAGTACGTTTCAAAATATAAGACCACCCCGGAATTAAACTATTTTCGCAATTTCTAACTATCTGTTGGCGCAGCGGTTACCACCAGCAGATTTCCCATATCAAAAATATGTGCATATACATATTACTGGTACATGTATCAATGAGTTCATTTTCCAAAACCTCTATGAATTTTTCCGGCTCTTCGAACGTTTAAAAAGTGTATGACCACTATTCTATAATAGTATCATGAAGCACCTAGAAAAGCAGCTCAAGCTTGAGGGTCAAACGTGGAGAAGAGATTTCTTCAAGTCATTTGCCACTATGTCGAGTGGTCAGAGGCCCTCACCGGAAGAATGGGCTCAGAATGTTGTTCTATGTCGTACCGGTTACAAATTGCTATTCGTTGCTGACCCATTCGGCCGACTGTCCAACTGCGATGATTTCTGGGAGATTCTGAAAGCGCACTTTGCCTGTACGGCCTCGTGCAGTTTCTGCTTGAAATTACTTGCTAGTATTATTACTAGTTCTTGCTTTGTTTCGAATTGTATGTGTTACTAGTATGGCTTGCCATTTAATAAAGATCAGATTAGACTAGATTGGAGGTGACTATGGAGGATAACTGGTCTCTAGTTAGCTCGAATTTTTTTATCGGCTGAAGAAACCAGATAATATACGTATAGAGGAGGAGTCTAGTGGTGGTAACCGCAAAATTGTCGAAGCTCCATGTAGCACGAGAAAAATGAATTCTGAGGTGATCTTACTTTGATGAAAAGCACTGTGGGAAAAATGAATTGCAGGTAATCGCCATCAAGGTATGTAATGCTCGCCACGCATGAAAACGCATTAGTCACAAAGAAGACAATTCTTTGTTTTTCCTTCAATATGTGATATACGCGTGTAAATGTAAGTGATACATATGTATACTATTTCAAGCTACATTCTTCACGACAGTCATTCGAAATCCTATTTCCCTAGCGATGAGTTCATAAAGCACTTACGTAATCCAGTATTTAGACTGAGCATAGAAGTGATGCACAAAACCAGATTTAAATGGGTACGCATAAGCGAGAAAAGTCCAAGCGACGACCATTTTCAAAGCAGCGCCAGAACATGTTCTTCAATTCCAATTGAGGCTCCGAAATGCAAATCAGACGCAAAGAGGCCGAGAAATCACCTAGAAGAAGCTCGAATGAGACAAGAAATTCGAGCAGGACAAACAATGGATATCCGCAATGAATCCCAACAGGAAACGCGGAATGGCGACGGCTCGCGTGACGCTGCGCCGGCGCTGATCTCGGCGTTTCGTGGGCCTGAAGTGGAGAGAGGAATGTCGCATCCATGAGTGACCGACTTGGTGTGAATCCCTACATCGCTCGGAGTGATTAGCAGCGATGGATAATCCCATGATGGTAGCACTCAGAAGCGGAGGGGGAAAACGGGCAGATCGAGAGTTCCAGAAATAGCGAGTGGGATGGCACGCGAGTACGGGAACTTCACGAAGTGTGTTTCGTGGAATTTTCACAGCCACGAACGCCGTGTTTGTGCGGCGAAGCAGGGAACGGATCAGAGCAAACGAAGACATAAACAAAGCCGAGGACAACGCGGCTCATGCAAAGGTGGCCGGACGTACGGAGAGCTGGGACGGCACTGCAAATTGTACGCAAATCCACAACATAGGGTTCATGGAGAGGTTGTTGTGGAGCTTCCCATACTTTCTCTATCGCAGAAGTGGGTCCAATAAGTTGTTAGTCAGAAAAAGAACACATTTCTTGACAAGTTAAGGTCTCTGCCGCAAATTGTCAGAGAAACGAAGGCGTCGAGCGATGGGTAGCGACTCCGTCAGCAGTTTTTAGCTGTAAATTCTCATAATATCTTCTGCTGCCCGAGTTCATCGACCGGCGAGCAGCGGCAGCTTGCTTGGCCTATATCCAGCCTTATGGCAGAAATCCTTTATTACCCCCATATATATTTCAAAATGAATGTCCTTCATGTCTTCCACATAGTTCCGTGAACTACTTCACTTCACAAGCGGTGTGCTATTCTTTCGATTGTTCCGTGAAGTGAGTTGTTTTCGCACAGAACTGGCTCCTACGTAAACACATGCACATGCACAGATCCTACTTGTTTGGCCGGTGATCCTCGAAGGAGCCGACGAACCAAATATCGCCATCAACAAATCTGCACGGATGCTTTTCGGCACTGCATCGACACACATGTGTTGATGAAGATGGAAGGAGCTGAATTCCTTGAGAAAAAAAATAAAGAAAATAATAAAAATAATAAAAATAATAAAAATATCCCTGTCACAACGTAAACTCTATCTTGTTAGAAGGCTGCACTCCTGCTTAACCACCAAGGATGAATTTGGCCGTCAAAGTTTATTCTTTCACAAGATGTTCTGTAAACTTCGTTCTCATTTATGAAACCACACCTGAGACTGGAAAACACCAAGTAAATCGGTAAACTAGTTTTTATCTACTTATTATTTAGTTATTTATTTCGTGTACTTGCAGGTGTTCGAATGAAAAACTGTGATTGTAGATTTCAAAACAAAAGAATCGACGGTTTTCAACTCATCCGAAGATTCGAAGATTCGAGAGAATGAGAGAGCCTCATTTTACTTCATACTCAACTACACAAAGTAATACCTACTTGGAACCTCTATGAATTCCGCATGAATGTGCATTTTTAATCGAATATTTGAGTTCGAGCACTCTCACTCTGACAATAGTGTTCGGCTCTAAATATAATAGCTAGTCGTAGGTAAATTAACCACCAAAGAAGAATTTGGCACTGTGGGTTGCATTGTGACTCATCACAATGTATATAATAAATAAATGTCAGAGCAAATTTCAGTGCCTGTAGGTGAGTTTAGTTAAGCAGCACGCAGATTTCGAAGCGAGCGACGCGGGCGGAGCGCGCGGGGCGGGTATTTCCGGCTTCCACGAAATGGCCTAAAATGAGACGTTGCACATCCACTACGTGCTGATTGGTTAAGGGCAATTTATACTAGATGTCTGCCTTCGACACACGTGCATCTATATGATAAAAGGTAGTCGCATCCGTGACGCAGCTCACACGCATGCGTTTATGGTCCCACAGCGTCTATGCATTCTTTTCATTGAGGATATACATGCCACGTTGACAGGTCGATGGGATTCTCTTAGCATATTTTGGGTACGCTCGCCCGACCCGGCCGCACCGCCCGCTTCGAACTCTACGTGCAGCCTTAGGTATCTGTTATATTTTCTATTAGTTTTTTATTGCCAGTTTCTAGCAAAATGAATGTGTTAGGCAAAATTTTGCCATTTTTGATATGGGGTAGTACAGCATGGCATAGTTTTTATCTCCCGAATCCGGATGGGGAAATCACACACTGTATCGAGAAGTACTCATGAGCTTCGGAAACATCGTGGAAAGAACTGGGAGGCGTGGGCTTGGCGCCACACATGTGCATAGAAGAACATTTCTGACATGACCACTTCCAGTGGTAGTTTGTCTCAGAATTCGTGTGAGATGAATGCTCTTTCTGATTGAGCCAGCCTTGAATAACACCTCAGAAAGTACTTACGAGGATGCAGGATCAAGATGGCAATGAAATGAGAAGAACGTTCTCAGAGGTAGCCGAGATGTGCTTTCCACTGAGCGCTCGTCAGCGCCCAACGGTGTGTAGCGCTGCAAGTTGAGACTCCGTTATGGAAAACAAACAGTTTAGCTGGAAGCCAGCCGTCCGGATGTAGCTATTACCGGCCTAGCCGAAGGTATTGACGAAGGGCAAAGGTATTGACGTCTGTTTCTCCCGTAGTTCTTCCTCGATTTTGCCCTGTCATCACTCCTCGTAATGCGTTTGCTTCGCCTTGCACTGCTGTTTACCCTTCCGACGTCCAGATATGGATGAAACCGCGCTTTTGCTACAAAGACCAAATTTGGCAAGCAGACGGGACGAGTGCACGTGCAAAGCTCGACGATTGCGATGGAGGACGAATGGGAAAGTTAGGATGGAATGTATGGTGAACACTATTGGTGACTTTTTCTTCAGATTTCCACGATAGTTTGCTTTCCTAAGAGCAGCACAGCCGAACAGCGCTGTTCATGACGCCACCGACCAGTCATGCAATACCCCTCTTTGAAGCAGTAAATGCCTCTTTTTCCAAGCCCTTCAATCGTATGGTCTTTTCCAGAGCCATTCAGGTCCTTCCCGCGGTTTCTCCAACTCGTCGTTCCGATGGTGGGGTTCGCGGAAGTGACCAGTATAATTAGGACCGAATAAACACAGTATAGCTCAATCAGTTCAGATATCAATTTGGATTTTTCGCCAAAAAATACAGATGCCCGAAAGAGAAAGCCCCCAGAAATACATACACAACAGTGAGAAGGAGAAGTACACACGATGAAGAACATCATTTCCCGTCCATTTGGGAGAACCGACCATCCTCGACCAGCCTGACCACTAGTGGGAGAAGAAGAACATCCCCGAAAAGTTTCCCGGATTCCAGTACAGGATTTGGACCCGCTTTCCAACCACATCCTAACCGTGCGAACTCAACCGTGGTTGCCCTTACCTGCTGCTAATTCGGGGAGGAACTGACGTGGAAATTGAGGGGAGATCTCTGGAATCTCGATATAGCCATTTTGGGAAACCAGACCAGGGAAATTTCAGGAACAAAGTTGTTCAAAAATTTATTGAATTTGTATGACTAAAACCAATTATTCAAGAGACAATAATACGCTTAAGCAAGTGAAAATAAGCTTATATTATACAATATCTTCATTTATGCCTATGTGCCGAATAATGTCTGTGGTGAACCTCAGTTCGCGTTTACATTACAAAGCCAGAAAAAGTAAACAACGGCATTCTACATAGATGCCATTGCTGAAGCTGCATCTTTGCTATGCTCTGCACTTTCTCAAACTGCAACTGTAAAACTTGCAGCGAAATTACAAAGATCTAGTGTCCATGAAATAGAGGAATTCACCAACATCCATACTGGTCCAAACATTGTATTTTCGAGGGTTTTTTTTTTGCATAAAAAAGCTTTTGCTCGTCCAGACATTGTTCTGTCGGCGCCACATCCGTTGAAGATGGCATCAACGTAGAGTTACATTTTCCAGCTATATCCGTGTTTTTTTTTTCACGACAAAAATATTGTGACGCACATTGTGATGCGAGTTTGCTTTCCGCTGAAGAATGGCAGCGAAATCCGCAGATTAATTCTATTTGTGTGCATTTTTTCTAACTTATAAACAACAAGTAGTAAAAATTCTTTGTTGTCAGCAGTGAGAAATTCAGTTTCACTGGAACGTTTGCACTTTCTAATTATGTAAGTTTATTTTTCTTGTCCTTTGTAATGTGGCAGAGGAATGCCAGGTCATGCACAACGTGGAACACAAAGAAAGAAAACGTCTCAGAAAAGCTAATTCGTCCTGATGTACTATGTAGTGCAAATTTCCAGCTTGACTCCAAAAAATTCAGCCAGAAGGTCAAAAGTTGGATGTCAATCAGGAGGCGCTATCGATCCCAAGGCTGGAGATAATTTGCCACCAATTTACCCACTCCAGGGAGATGGGTTGGGGAGTTGGTTTGCTCAGCGGACAATCGACGGCTTATGCTCCTCTTCAAGCCGCAGCGCCTTGAATTGGCCCTCTTTACCAGCGATGCTGCCTGTGTTTCCATCCGCTGAGCACGAACACGCAACTCAAAGAAGCATATAATTCGCCCCGACTTCTGGCTTATGGTCGTGGTAGCATTATAGCTTAGAATTGAATCCTTTTACTTTCTGGCAGAAGCCAAATACGCAAGGTGAATTCTGGAGTGCAAAACACAATACTCAGAACCCCAAGAACAAGTTGTCGGCTCGCCATTGCCCCAAAACAGTTTGCAGACTACCTTTTAACTAGCCAACAGTTGTTGGCAAGTTTCACGTCATCATGCAATCCGGAAACAAGTTGTCATCAATTTTTTCCCAACATTTTGGCGACAAGAAAAGGCGAAAACAAGTTGTCAATAAGCTTTGGGCAGAGCAATTTTCAGATGCGATCAGACAACTCGTTTGAAGGGTTCTCAGGAGGATTTCGTAGAATTTAACTGGCAAGTTTTCTAGTTCTCCTTCTTTACAGTTTTTCAGCTTTTGATGTTTTCCTTCTTTACTATAACAGTAAAGAAATTCTACAAAAAATACGTTCAAGGAAATGTTCAGTAGGGTGGAGCGGGAAATTTCAGAGAATCGTCAAAACTAATCCCCTGGCTTTGACGGTAGCGTGCGAAATTCCGGCGCGCTTCTACTTCCTGGAAACAAGTAGCGTTCTGAAATCTTAAAAAAACACCTAATTGGATTATTTCGTGTTCTCTCGTGCTTGCATGCAGAACACCATTGCTCCTAATCCATCTTTCCAAGTGGCAGGTTTAATTTCTCTTCTGGAATTTCACAAAAAACGGTCATTTCGTGTGCTAAACACCGTCATGATATTAATTCTGCAAGCCATTAACGTTCAGCTGCAAAGCGTGACATTTGTAATCGTTTTTCTGCGGTTAAAAGCAATGACCACAGAAAAATGGACTCAAGGAAGAATGTAATGTGAATTAAGACTTGAGCTTAGTTAGCGTATAACGATCTTGGGAAAGCTCTGACGAGAAAAAATCAACTGTGACAGAGGCCTGGAATGTGGAGCCGTTTCTGAAGAGTGATGAGAAGTACCAGGAGGTTATCGACGGTTTACGATCGGAACAATGTTTGTAGTAAAGCATGCGTAGCTTCTGATCAGACAGTCAATTGTTATGCTTCCCTCGAAGAATTACTATAGTTGAATGAATAAATCTAAACACGATTAACTCAGGGCAGGTCCTTTGCAAACGACCTGAGGTTAAAAAATTAGTGAATAGACATCCTCACAAAAATCGACAGGAACGATTATTTATTTATTTATTTATTTATTTATTTATTTATTGCACTTAATGTGCGCTACGATGCTAAGGAATTACAAAGGGGAGCTGAGAAAGAACCATTGACGCTTTGACTTGGAAAAACAACTAAAAAAGAAAAAAAAATGATGAAAACAAGACAAAGTCTGAAAATGGAGTTTTCTTTCAGCATAGGCCATCTCTGGGATGCTTGCAATACAGATGAATTTGCACCTACACTCAGCCTGAAAACTCTCTGGTGAGGGATAACTCTTACCTGTCTTCCTCCCCAGCAAAGGAGGAAAAGCAAGAGACCCCACCAGTGGGCACCCCCCTAGTTATCCACATCCATCCATAATCCACAGAAAGCAGTCAACCTTTGATTTATAATTTCAGATTTTTATGTAGTAAGAATTCTGAGTCTATGAGATTACGGAAATGTACCTTAGAACTCTCACAAAAATTTTAGAGCAAAGATAGGAGCCCGAAGTCGAGATATCTGAGGGAGAGCGAAAAACGACCGGTCATTCACGGGCTAAGGTGGCGCTTGCGGCATCAGGTAAAACAGAAACGGTTGAAGAGAATGACTAGCGCCTCCCGAATCTGACCGAAAGGAATCCCTTAGGTAGTAGCCGTGTGCTGGCACATGAACTCCAGCCCCATTGCGATACAGTAGCTGTTTATCTGAATCTCTCGAAAAGATGAGGAAATACGACGCACATATGGATATCTGTGATCTGGGTGGCCGCCAGTATTCAGTGCGGTGGCTGCGCTCATAAACTTTTTGTGCGTTCGACGGACTTTCACTTGGTTCCCAACTTGGTTACCACTGACAAGAAGTGGGCTTCTTACGTAATACAAATGGGGAAACGTGGGTGGCTTTAAAGGCAGCACCCACGGAAATCCTCACTTTCGAGATGAATCGTTCTCCGTGTGGTAGGCTGCCAGGCAATCACAATGGTGACTTGAACACAGAAAAAAGCGGCCTCTCTGTGGAGATACTGCCGTGGACACAGAGCCGAGCGTGGCCATTTTGGTGTCCGCCACGCCAGTTAACGCTGTTGATTTGGCATGCTACGAGTGGTCTAGCCTAATGTATCATGTTGTATAAGGAATATTGTACAATGTAGGGTATGGAATGCACACCATCCACAAGAATTCGTGACGATACGCGCGTATACCCTCAGCGGAAAACTCGTCCGCGCTGTGGACGCATGGAAAACAGCGCCTTCATTTCTCGTCTTCCGGCGTGTTTCACGCTGTTTCCTCACCGCCTATGAGTTCCTCGTCCCTGAAAACCTTGAAATTCAGCGAAATCTCCAACACAAAAATTTCCGTGGGTGCTGCCTTTAAAGCGGGTAATCTTGGATTCCGCAGGCAAAGCAAGAATTACTTCCTCAGAAGGCAACGCTCAGTGTTTGGTGGGACCGTGAAGAAACCGTTTATTGCAAACTGCTACCATCAGACTATGTTGTAACTGTCAAGGTCTCTGTTAAGGATTATAGTCAATACTCTGCTTCACTGATAATTGCGATAGAGAAGAAAAATTAATTTGAAAAGGAATAAGTTCAATTTTCTTATGCCACACAGGTTATTAACAGCACATTTTTATTGGCCGATGAAAGTTAGAACATGTAAGCTTTGAAAAGAACGTTCGAAAATAGCATAAAACTTTTGAGGGCCTATTAGACAAAATTTTGTGCGGGCTTACTGTTGATTTCTCAGTTTTGTTGCAGTAAAAAATATCAGTGGAATAAATTTTCAATTCCAATCGCTCTAACATAGAACTAGCTTTTATTCAGCTCTCTTTTCTGGTTCAGGCATGATGTTACCTACCCTTTTTTTAGGAGACAACATCTTTCCTTTCCACTTCCCCCACCAAAACTCCATCTACTGATGCCACTCAAAAAAGATATGACTTCTTGATATTGAAGGAAGAAACTTATTGAGAAGAAGTTGGCAAGCGGTACGGGGTCCTGGTATTTAGAACCTGTGTCCTGTGCCCGTATTCATAAACATTCTCGGGAAGGCTGTCACCTAACCACTCTTCTGAAATGGTCGAGTCGTCCGGGTGAAAATAGCATACTTCGTTGAAGTGATTCGTTCGGATCGGCGATTCGAGAAATTCGTCCGCTTTGGGTGAGTGGAAAGTTCAGAACCTCCCCGGAAGAATACGGACACTGAATCTTAATTACTGGGTGGGCCAAAAGCGCGGTAACGAGCTCTGCACAACTTTTGATGGGCAGAAGATTCGCAGGAAACAAAGAGCGATCGTGCAACAACGATAAGGACAGCTAGAGTTGACAGATCCGCTCAGGTTTGGGAAATTTCCCGGGGATGAAAGATGATATGAGGGCGAAGTGCGCGAGGGCTAAGCGGCCGACGGTCTAAAGTGACGCGATCGGGCCATGGGCTCAAAGCTCTGAAAACAAATAATCGCTATAAGCAGCACTTGACATATCGACCGCCAAGCTCCCGATCCGAGAGAGCGAGGTCCTGCTGAGGACAGCAATCAATGAAACTGCGGTTGATCGACGCACGCAATTGGAGCAAATCGACCGCAGAGTGTATGTACATAGACGACCAGTGTATCAACACGGCTCTGTTTGTAGGAGTTCGGCTCTGGTACAGTCGTGGAACGGTGTGGAGCGCCCTGCACTGGCTGACGAGGATCTCAGTTCTATCGCTGTTAGCTAGTACTCATAAATTTTTGTACACCTTCAGTCACATGTGCTCTGGCAGGGCTACCCTTTCGAGAAAATGATATACGCTGAAGGTCCATGACTGTCTAGGATAAATATGACCACGAAACAAAGCCTTGGGTAGAGGTACTTCCATCCGGTCGCGATCACGGAATTTCTTCTCTCATAGGGCTGACTGCTTTGTCACCGAAGCAGGTGACATTCGCATGGGACTGGGACATTCGTCTGATGGGAAATGACTCCTCCTCATTCATTCCAAGCAGGATTAGGCGTTCTATCGTAACGGATTAACGCATTAACGCGTAACGGTCACTTTTTGCCTGACGCATCGAATTGACGGATTAACGAAATTTGAAATTTTCCCAACGTACAGCCCTGATTCCAAGTCTTCGGTTCGCATCCATTTTTCAACATAACAATGCCAGACTGAACATGGTGAATTGCAAAATGGGTTTTGAGGAAGACTGGGAGCTATGCCGTTTTCACCCAGCTCATATGTTTGCACAAGAGCCGCATGCACCGTTGAGGTTACCAAGGGTAAACGTGCCAGCACCACACAAATTTACCACCGTTAGCACGGGCGTCAAAGCGTTCACCCTGCATAAACCCAACGATATATCCAAGCCGAGGTCAAGCTTGCTACCTGCTCCATTCATCAAAAATCACTCCTTCACGAGAGAGAGAGAGAGAGAGAGAGAGAGAGAGAGAGAGAGAGGGAGAGAGAGAGAGATAACTCCACACGACCATGGTCTTGAAAATTGACAACTCTAAGCCGGTACGCTTCTAGCCTGGCAGAGTCATGGTACTTTCCACAAGATGGTGCTTGGTGGTTGAAGGTTATGGCAAACATATTGCTGCCTTATCGCAGAGTTATTTAACTTTGGAAGAAGGAAATTGGAATTCCCAAAAATCTGANTCCACACGACCATGGTCTTGAAAATTGACAACTCTAAGCCGGTACGCTTCTAGCCTGGCAGAGTCATGGTACTTTCCACAAGATGGTGCTTGGTGGTTGAAGGTTATGGCAAACATATTGCTGCCTTATCGCAGAGTTATTTAACTTTGGAAGAAGGAAATTGGAATTCCCAAAAATCTGAGCCAACTTCTCGGTTCAATATTATTGTTATGATATCTGTCCCGATCGAAAAATGAACATGTACATTTGCTTTGAAGATGCGAGAGCAGGCAAGAAGCGTCTGTGAGACATTGCGGGGCATTGGAAGCTTAACGCACGCAGCCGGAAACCATTCCGCGCCTCTTCTGGAGTCATCAAAGCCTCGCGCTTATCGCTTCTAAGCGCAACGCAAGGGCCATTCCAGAAAATGGGGCCACTGGAATTGTTTGAGCAAGGCCTGTATTGCTTTGGAGGCCGAAGGACGGAAGATGAGCAATATCCTTTGAGAATAGGCCGCGTTTCGATCAGCCGTCCTCTTCAGAAAAACACGTTCAGGTCATTTTTGTAGAAAAAATACAATTTTTCTGACAGCATCGGATAGAGTAGTAGGTCATAATTAGCCTTACGTGTGTTTAAAAATTGAGCGCGCTGCTGCTGGAATACGAGAGCATTCGTAAGGACTGCTGGGATGCGACTTATTTAGCCAAGCTCCAGTGGCGGAAGACAGAAGACTGTTTTCGCCTTTTTCTAAGAGCTTTACAGAGAACGGAGGGAATTGGGTAGCTCGTCCACTGCACAATCTGGGCCTTGATCTTAGACTCCCCCCACCATAATTACAAAAATTGGCGAAGAAGACGTGAGGTGGTAAAAAGAGTAGGCGAGTAGCGAATGGTCTCACTGTCGAAATTTCTATATTATTAGGTTGGTGCAAAAATAATGCGCGTTTTTCGATGCATCCTCTTAGGTGCATTAGATTTCCTGTCGTCATCATAAACAATATGAGAAGTTGTATATCTCCTTGTAGCAAATTTCATGGCCTTTCCAACGGCTTTCTCCATTTTCAACGAAATCCACATCTGTACGTAACTTCTATTTTCGGAATGAAAGGTGCCAAAACAGAATTTTTTCCGATTTCACTTCTGCGAACAAAAACTCTGCGGCATCGCAGCAGGAGCTGCTCGGAATACCACAGTAGTTTTGGCCAAGGTAGTGTGAGCGAATACCTACCGCGAGGCTGCTCTCGATCTTTTCGAAGTGATGAGCCCTACTTCGAAAGTAAGGAAGGTCGCGTGAAGTTTTCTCGGGTTGCTGACCACCAAGCGATGGCAATAATTAAAGAGAACCCATTCAAAACAACATGTTCGGTTCCCCAGAACCTCATCGGAAATTGTCGTCAGACCGCCCTTTCCTTGGAGAAAAATGGGAGGACGAAAAGCTCGAAGACTGGGTGCGACGCTATCTGAACGAATACCAGATTGAACTTCGTTAAGAGGTCTGTTTCGCGCCCTTGTATTGAAGAAATTTCGACCAAATCCTGGAACGCTTAGTGATGCATGGTAAAGAATAGACCCTCTGCGACAAAATAAAATTCCTTGCTCAACAACTGGGAGAGGAAGGCGAACCGAAACACTGTCAGAAACCAAAGCAACACTAAATTAAGGTCTTGACGAATTTTCGGTGGTCTTATGCAGAAATCATTTGTAACAGCCCGTTGAATCCCTTACAGCTAAAACGCACTGCTAGTATGTTAACGAAATGAGCCGGAAATCTCACTGTGTGAGCCCGGCATCTTTTAATAAAATGGATTCTGTACTCCTAGGCAGTACCGTTCAGCCACATGTCGCACATCAGAAGCTCCACAGGTTGGAACAATTGGGCCAAGAAGCTCTACCTGATATATCATAATCAGCAACCCTCTCGCTCTCTGATTACCACTTCCTGGAGCATCTAGACGACTTCGTCCAGAAGAATTCGTTCGAGGACTGAAGTGACACCGAAATAGACTTCCTGGCGTTCGTCGATCCTAGAAGGCCACGCTTGAAGAGTACGGTGGTCATTAAATAGCCATGTTATTGCTCAAGGTTTGCGGATTTGAATGGTTCTAAGCATTTTTGAAAACATTGATTTTGAACCGAGATGTGGGGTCAGGAATTTAAGGGTTGAAAACGCGCATTATTTTTGCACCAACCTAATATTATAATTTGAGGCTATCTCTAGTTGTCCTGTTAGCAATAATATGCTGCCGGTACAACGCACAAGTCAGAAAAATCAGTCTCTTATATTCGTCATCATCTACATCCCTACCGACCATCCCTATTGCTCTGTGACGCCAGTGAAAGGGGAAGTAAGGCAAGTGTCGGAGACTGATTTTTGTCTTCAAGAATTTTTTCTTTTTCCAACTCTTCTCATTTAGTTCGAATCAAACGCCCCTAGAAAATGATGAAAATGGTCTTTGAAGGCGACAAAAAATTTTCGTGTCCATGTCCTTTCAGGTATTTGGCAAAATGGGAGGTGAATAAACACAAATTATAAATTTCAAAAAAAAATTACTCTTATATGAAACAATTGTATAAACACACACAATTCATTAAACAACCTGATCAAAACGGCCCCTTAGAACAGTGCTGATGGTAGTGCACCAAAAATGGTGCAACTAAATTGTGAGAAAATATTGGTCCACAAAGTTATTCTTCGTTTGTGATTCAAAAAAGGGTGCACGAGCGAACAAGGAAGAAAAAATTCATACAGTGAGTGTCGATGGCGGTGCGTTTTTAGCGGACTCAAAAAGCACGCGGCGCGACAAACCACGATGGAACCCTTTTGGCGAGATCATACTGTGGGATTGTCTTGATAGTTACATAGTTTTGTTGATAGTTCACGTCAAATCTTAAACTATCAAGAAAATCCTGATTTGCACCTACGGCAACGATTCCAGCGCGAGCGGCGCAGCCGCGCTGCGTGCTTCTCGTGTCCGCAGAGGAACGCACTGCCATTCGCGCTCACTGAAGCTATAGGCTCGGAAAATTCGAGAATTTGGGAGGCCTGAACAAAAATATGGATAAATTGCTGAGTTTCTGAATTTCGTGCTTTCACAACTGTGCAGGTCGATGATGTACCTCCAGGATGAGAGAGCTGGAGCAAGAGCAAACCTACCTATTCCAACAATAGGCGCAATAGGCGCATGCTTCCGCTCCTAGCTACGTGTGTAAGCAGCTTGAAAAACGCGTGAATGTATCTGGCGAATTGCTGCAAATGTATGAGTAATAACACCATTTCGCGCGATTTCACACAAGTTACATGGATCCAAGTGGAAGACGTAGGAGACGCACAGCTCGAAAGTGCAGCAACGTGCTCAAGCCTCCTTTCATTAACGTTTTTATCGTTCATCATGGTTACAAAATCACAAATAAAGAGCTGCCGTCACGTGAGAAAGCTTCTCGAATTCACACGACGTACATATATGCTATATAGGCGTATGGTAAGTTGCTAAGTTGAATAAAAGGCTGGGTATACCAATTAGCATTGGTTCATTCACGAGCATGATCAACTGGTACTTGTTTCATTGAGATATCAGTTTGTTATGAAATTGATTGCCGGAACTGAATTCTAGTTCAAAAACTTTCATCTTGTCCCGAGCACAGCGACGTTAATCAGTTCAATATCCACTCAATTCCTTGCATTTTTCCCAACAGTTCAGTTAAGATTGCATGCCTCTGTGACAAAGGTTGGACTCACAAGGATTCCCTAGCTTTTGGAGGTCTACTTCAGCATGCTCCAGATCAGCAGTCTGCCGTCGTACCCCTCAACACCACGGCACCCCTTAACACCAGATTGTCTAGGAACGACGACCATGGCTACCTTGGGATTCACAGTCACCGGAAGAAAAATTCAAAAACCAGTAGCTCACTTTCGCTCAGAAGAATGATTCTGAGCAGAAACAAATGCAAGATTACTTGACATCTTCAGTACAAAGTAATCAAGTTCAGTCAGTGACCATGATTACCCGTGCCGGCTAATCATTTGTTCACGACTCTATAAAACTTCTCCGAAGAGGGCTGGCCAGAACATTCAAGCAGCGCCTTTGAAATTGGAGGAAAAGTCCTACAAGGAGGCCACACTAGCTGGCTCAAAGTTGCTCAAATTGGACACAAGAGAGGAGTCATTTGTGCATGCCACAAAATGGCAGTTATTTTCGATTTGTTTTTCGCAATTGTTTTATAATAGCCTGATAATGATGTTTCGTATATATGTCTGTTTCTATATCCGTCCCTATGCGTACATGTACTCATGTAATATAATAACTCATGCAGGTTCTCCTTTTGCATGGATCTCAGAAACCAGTTCTGAGGTGAAGCTCCGTCCCTATACATAAAGTCTATCTAACAATTAGGCCGATAGGTGAGAAATCTAGAGGCGGCGCGGCAGGCTTGGCAGCATACACCGGTTTGACCTGCTATCACCGCTATATTTGGATGTCTTTTTAAATATATATTATACGTTTCTTTCTACCACCTTACCACCTTCACCACCATTCCCACATGGTGGGTTTCTTCATTACTTTCATTCCAAACAGCTAAATCGGTCCGCGCCGCAGCCGCGTTGCCCCTAGGTTTCCAACCGACCTCATACGTATGCCCTATCGCTTCGGATGGGCTGTACATACCTACATCTAGAGCACATGGCAATGGAAACAGTGGAACGGTCCCAACAAACACAGCTCTCACCCTTACCCAAACGTGAAAATGCATCGCCGCCACACTAACACACTTGAGCGAGAGGTTGAATTCTAAACATTTGTCGTCATATGCCGTTTTTAATGCTATTCAAGGTAACTTCACTGTCTGCATGGAAGTTCAGATTAAACAGTTCCAGCTTTTCTAACCCCGCTACAGTTGACAGGATATTTTGCGCTGTGAGCACTAGCGAGCTGCGACATTTTGTTTTCTGGTGAATGTGCCTATGTACAGTGGCGGCCACATACATATTTAGCACACCCATGATTTTGGCCGACAGAAATTTTTGCATTTCTCAACTGTATAATGAGCAATCAAAACGAGGTTCGAGTATGTATTGAGTCACTATGGAGGCTTCCTTTCTGTTGCCTACCACGGGTACAGAGTCGGTTCAACCCGAATTAAAAAATAAAAGTCCAATTTTGTCGGTTTTCCGAAATTCTGTGATAAATTTTTGTATTCCGCTATGGAAGGAAAAGGAGTGGCGAATCAGTTTGAACATGTTTCCCTTCGACATTTTCCTAAGGAAGCTTTCACCGGACTCTACGCAACGGCTGGAGCCAGAGACAGAAACAAACCGTCAATTTCGTCGAAAATTTCATTTTGATGGATCCTTCTAATGAAACAAGCGTCGGGGACTTATTGTGAGTATCTGATTGCCTGCTAGCAACACAAATCGGAAAAATCTGCGCCAGAACATGCATGGTCTAACCTCTTGAATCACCATAAGTCCTTTTTTCACCATTTTTCAAATTCTGTTGACGGTTTTTGCTCTCTCCTTAGGTGAGAAACTGTTCATCAAAACTACTGTAGCAAAACACGCATTTATATCGAGAATAAAATCACATTTCACCCAGATTTTATTTATTTATTTCTGGTTAGCATTAACAGACAGGACATTGTGCAGGAGAGAGGCTTTCATGATATACTGACTGACTCGGCCCATAATTGAACGTCCTTAATTTAACTGTTGGTGGCAATGGATTGCTATCGCTGGGAAACATCGCTCCTTGAGGCCACACGCCTGAGCACGCAACTGTCCAAGCGCATACCGGGGCGGGTTCGGTGGAACCTCTTTGATCTGGTACGAACCCCAGGCGATTGCTTAGGGGGATTAGTCCGCACGCTAAGCACGCAACTGCACAAGAACATTCCGAGACGGATTCGGTAGAACCTCTTTGATCTAGTACGAACCCCAGGCGATTGCTTAGGGGAATACTCCTGAGGCGGCTTTCCTATTGCGGTTTTCATTAGAAGAAGTGTTAAAAGTCGATTGCAACGCAGTAACTGGTTCAGTTCAAGTTGACTCCACCAATAACTAGCGGAGAAGTGAAAAAAATCTGGGCTGAGTCCGGAAAAGTATGGATATGAGAATACTAAGTAACAATGAATCCAAATGAGAGAAATAGGAAAAAACAAATAGAAACAGCAATTGCGATTTATTTCATTTGGGAAATGCATGTTCACTTTCACAGCAGAGTTGATGTCCTTATGTTCTCTTCGCTGCCTTCCAGGCAGTCCGTTAGGTGTTTCTGAAACGTACAAGAATGCCTTCACCTAAAAAAAGTTGGATCTAACTTGTTCCACAGGGGGATAACTCTCGCCAAAAACGATCCTTGATAAGAAAGACTGTTCGGTTTTTCAGACCGCAATCTATAATCGTGTCCTCTTGTTACTCCCACTAATGGTGACATTTCAAAGAGGTCGGCAAGAGATTGTTCTAATCAACTCTTGGTTAACTTGTACATCAGCACGTAGTCTGCGATCTTTCTGCGAAGAACCAATGACTGGGTGTTGAGCTTTCTAAGTCGGTCATGATATTCTACCTTGGTGAGCCCTCTAAGAACAAAGCACCTGTATGTGAAGCTTCTTTGCACACTCTCAATTTCATCAATCAAGGCTTGCTTATGCGGGGACCAGATTTGCGAGCAGTATTCCAAAATGGGCCTAACATATATCGTGAAAAGGCGGAAAAGAAGTCTCGGATCTCGCGATTTGAATGCTCTCAAAATGTGATTAGATCTGACGCTGGCTTTGGCCACAATTTCTTTTATATACACGTCGTATTCGAACTGGTCGCTGTACTTAATCCCCAGGTCCCGATTTAAGTGGACACGTGATAGCGGTACTCCATCCAACCTGAATTCAACTTCTGGGTGATTTTTTTCCGAACAGCATAACCGCAGTCTTCTCACTGGATATGAGATTCAGTTAAGTGATCTAGGAGGGAAACGGAAATACATACTTCAAAAAGCACTGCATTTTGAGCTCTAAATGCGTAGAATGCCTGCAATTCCTTCCAGAAGCATTTCCCGGAGCAACAGGGTTGAGGCGAGAAGGAGAACCCTATGCCTTATCACATTCTCGAGGATTGTCCTGATAGCTCATTCTAATCCAACAATGAGATACAGATTTTATATTTTCATCAGTTGATCGCCTAAAATCGGCAGCGTGCTATGTAACTATGTGGCTGCCACTGTAGATGAGAAACCAAGATTTATGTTACTCAGAAGTGAAGTCGTGTCGGAGTTTCTCTTAGTGTCAGAACTGCAGGTTTCTGGGTCTCCTTTCCTTAGTGCTAGTAATCCTCTGTATTACTTCTTTGGTTGCTTCCCTTATTGCTTATTTAAGTGATCACCTCGTTGAATTGTTTTGCTGTGTTGGAACGTTATTGTGTAAATAAATAAATAAATAAATAAATAAATAAATACGTATGATGTCCGCACCCTGAACATGGCGGATAGGATTTGAGTCAATTTGTGTAAAATGTCAGATTGGGCTAAGAAATGAAAAGAAGTGAAAAATAAGCCTGTGCCGGCTGCGTAGACCATGTTTGCCAACTAGTGGCTTAAAGTTTTCCTAGAGACACTCACTGCGTTTCGCATGAGCCATTTGCACCGACGTAAGCTCATGCAAGTTCCCACGGTACTTGCTATTCGTCTACTGCTCGCGTCACAAACGCCACTAAATCCTAAGCTCTGGGCAGCACAAACGCCTCGAACAACTGTTGGTGCCCAAAGTTGTTCCAGGGTAACGGGCATTTCCAATACCGCATACTCCGTTCATGACTTACAACTGCGCTTGTCGGCATGGAATGGTTCAGACCCCTCAGTTCTGTTCACCGAGGAACATAGTTTTCTGCACAAAACTTCTATTACACCTATATAATATTTAACACTTCAAAAAACAGTTTCTTCTTGAGAATGTAAGGTTAAGTCGGCATATATGCAGCAAAATGACATCTCAACAGTGGTTTATTCTTTATTCTTTATTCATTACACCGAAAGGTGTGCCGAACAACACAAAGCACCCTGGCAAAAAGTGAAAAAAGTCGATAATGGTGAAGCAGCTCTTTTGCAGGTGTAGCGGTAAAATAATAATAAAAAACTGAGGTAAGACTTGACTTGGTGGTAAGATTAAGTGATTGTTAGGTAGAATCAGAAAGTTTACCGATTGAGCAATCTCTTAAGTTATTTGTGCTGCGTAGATCACCTTGCAACTGTACTTATGTCATAACTGCAGCAAATTGCACAAATACAGTGGACGTCAATGGCGCTGACCCTTTCGCGGCCTCGAAAAGTACGCGGCGCGACCGCGCCGCTCACGATGGAATGACGAGCTTCAGTGGCGAATCTGGGTTTTCTCAGTATTTGTTAGTCAAATTTGAAGTTACCTGATAATAAAGAAACCAACTAACTGTCAAGAGCACCTCATAGTTTGCTGTCCTGGAGGGAATTTCTGCTCGAGCGGTGCTTTCGCGCCGCGTGCTTTTCGGGGCTGGAGAGAGGGCATCGTCATCGACGTTCGAGGTATTTGCTTGCGTATCAAAGGAGGTCCAAGTTCAAGGTTGGCCGGCGTAAATGTAACTGCAGGTTTAGCCTTTTAGCATGTGGAATAGCTAATGGCGTAACAGTGCAAAATTCGAAGAAAATTCAATACATATGAAGAAATGCTAAGCTCTTCATTTATTGTTAGCTAATTCCTTAGAAATGATTCAAGATCTATCCTGACCCCATCAGTGGAGGTCACTTTATCAACACATTTCCGGAGTGATCGATCGCCTGACTCAGCTGTTTGATAAGCAGCGACCTGAAGGTGTCGTCCAAGCGCTCGCTGCTCTTCACTGCTCGGCGATGCTTCTCCGAACCCTTGGTGTATTCCTACTGGTGCACGTCACTGTGCAGTTGGAGCTCTACAAGGAGAGTGCAACCTGCAACTCGATGAAATGTGCGTTTGTTCTTCAGCTTGATTGCGCTTCTCTTCTTTGTTTTCATTTCTCCCCAACTTTGCTCCTTCGATTGAAGCCGATATCCGTTCAATTCTGTCCAACTGTACAGCGATGAGGGCATGAGATATTGAACAACATTTGCTCAATTACGTATTTCTCCACCAGCAGGCCAAGATTTTTCGATTATCAGACACTTACCACCCGCGCGTGTCAGGCCTCGGGAGGCCCGTGCATAGAAACAGATCATCCCAGACTTTTCCTAGGATGGACAGCTTTGATCTAAGACAATCAATAAAACGCTAAAAAGACACTTTTTAAACCGTGTATTGGTTCCTCTTCCCCGGAGAAGGCACAACGGCTTGAAGCTGCGCGCTGGTGGTAAGTGTCCGTACACCGAGCCCTTCGCTCCAAAACAAATGGCCTTTGAGCACATTTTCACGAGTGCGGGTCCATACGGCACTTTTGCTTTGAAAATGATATCTCCAATAGAGTTTTTTCTGCTTAGAGAGTTCAGGAATCACAGGAAGCGCTTTTTCCACTGACACCTACGGTTTCCCATACAGAAAATGTTAATAAACAAGCTTGTGTATGCGCCATCCTCGAACTGTAGTAGATGTCGATTCTCGCAAAAACTTTTTTCTCCGCCTCATTACTCGCACGTCTTGGGTATTCAGTGGAGTTTGCAGCTTCACATTTCCGCACAGATGGCTAGTGTTGGAATCTTCCTGGTCATACATACCACAAGCTTCCAAGGCGCATTTGCAACTAAAAAAGTTTAAAAACTATTCTATAACAAAAAGTGACTCTAGCTTTCTTGAAAAAGGTTTACCCCGCCGAAAAACATGGGATCATTCCAAAGAAATAATCCTGGAAACGTTGTACGTTGTAGATTATTCTCTCCTCTTGTAGGTACATTCCTTTATCGTGATTGGGAGTGCACACTACCAGTTCCTGTACAAAGTTTTTTTTAGTTCCTGTATTCACAAACGTTCCCGGGAAGGATCTGATTTGCCCTCTTTTCTGTGTAAAGTGAAAGGGTTTCCTGGCTTAAAATGGGAGAATTTGGCAATGGCAAGTACATGTAGTGAGGCTTTGTATATTTTGCTGAGAAAACTCGCTCACTCTGTGTGAATAAGAAGCTTAAAATCTTTCCGAGAATGTTCATGAATACGGACTCAGAAATTTAGGAACATTCTTGGAAATCAGCCAGTTTGGAAGAATAATTCAGTAAACAACTTTTGGTCCACTCTCCAAAAAGGATTAGTCGAAGGGTAACAGGGTTAAATCATATCAAGCAGTTCCAGTGGATTCAGGACGAAGGGTTCTTCTTCAATCTAGGCTGAATGTTATGTGGATTAAAGACAGATAAATCTACAAAATTCCGTGTCAAATTTCGTCTGTGGAAAACGATGTTAATTAAAGGAAATATCGTGCTCGCACGGTATATCTTCTTGATATATTACAAAAGTAAAATCCTACCGTAAGTCTCAATGAAACGTTTGCATTTTTTCAAGCTCTGATGAGCGATCTATCACATGACCATGCGGTTCCAAAGCGAATACTCAAACCGAACTGTTGTTCGCTTAACCTCTTCGAAACTGAGAGGAATTATACCATTCAGGAAAAGCATTACATTTATTGTTCAGCTTTAAATTTGGTTATGTGTCGGTAGGCACAACGTGTATGCCACAGTTCCATATTTCAACATTAACAGTAATCTCGCACCTCGGAATGCGCATGCTCATTACAGGTCCCTCGAACATGTTCTACTACTTTGAGTGCTGCTCGGGCGAGTGCTGTCTCCGGCTGCAGCTCATCCCGTCGATCGTCATCGCCGCCATCGCCGTCGTCCTCACCTGCGTCTGTTGCTCTGCGTGCTGCTGTTACTGCTGTTTTAGGGACTGATTGAGCCCCTTATGAAGGAAAACACGTCGCCTGAGGGCATAATAAGCACGGGAACAGATCTAATACCCACAGATAATTGGAAATCTCCGATTAAGGTAATCATCAAGGTAATCACATGAGTACTTTCCTCATAACCAGTGATCACATGAACTAATTGGATTGGTCATCTATCTAGCGTTAAACCTGCCTACATACTTCTGCAGTATTCCTCTCACTGATCTTCAGCTCTTTTTGTTGTAAGGTTATTCATTTCCGGAATACAACTTCCGATTCGACTAGAACACCTGGTTTTCTCATCACCACTGACACAAGTTCAAGAAATTGCTAGTTTTGTTAACGTTAACTGTTGCTAATTTTGTTTCTGTTAATAACGGGATTATTCATAGTTTATTTGAGAAGCTGCGAGGGCTTCTCCGCATACATGTTGTATGTTGATGCAGTAAAGTATTGTACAGAGGTCCAGCGTATGTGAAGAGCAGCAGCAGTTGCTGGTGTCATCGTGCAAACAAAATCAGCTTTATACAGCCGCCAGTGGGACTATTTGTGTACTGGAGATTTAAACTTCTGCACATACAAGGAACATGAGAAAGACAGTTCTAACAAGTAGCAGAACCGTGGTTAACAAGGTAATTAAAATACAATGAATAATCTCAATGCAAAGAAAATGAAGGAACTAGCAGAAATGACATCCAATATAAAGGATAAAGTGGTCGGCGTTGATCAATCCCGTCACGAGGGATGCGCCACGTATTCGACTTCATCTGATCATCGTAGAGGCGTTGAATGCGTATGTGCCCTGTACAATGACTTGCGGGGGGCATCCGATGAACCAAGTCAGTGGCTTCATCTCCCAGACTCCTCTGGTGCCAATTTACCGACCCCGGAGGGATGGACGGCTTGGTTGGCCACGGGCGCGGGATCGAACCATCTACCGTGTGCGTGCGCAGCGAGCCTCTTACCACTGCGCCATACGCGCCCATAACATCCAATATACAACGGTAATTATACAGGGCGCGTCATAAATATTGATGCACCAAAACGATTCTGTAAACGGGACAACCACCGAAAAAGTTCTTTCGTATGCGCACATAAAATGTGGACCTCCACTGATGACTAGCTTTCATAAGCTTGATATTGACTCTGGTACGGTTACTGCCTGAATTCCTAGGAAAATCCGCCTAAATTGCTCAGAAAAGTATGAGTAATGCCCCAGGAATTTAGACGGAATTTAAATAAGATTTAGGGGGAATTCAGGCGGAAAACAGCGGAACTGGGATTACGGTTCCGAATGGGTTCCCAGCCGCTTTCTTACCTTTTCCTTCGCTTTTTTCGCTTATTTCGATGAAAACTTATTAGGTTTTTGTCCGAAGACCTTCCTTGCGCTGCCCTTACCCCTCCTGTACACTCTTTTCGATTATAAAAGTGTGGTTCTAATAGAAAACACTGGAAGCGGCCAACACTTCTTTATTTACAAATCTTACTTTTCACAGAGATCGAATGAGAACACACCTCAGCAAAATATGATATGTAACATTCCCTATTAACAAATCAACAATCAACAACAAACAACATGTAATGGAGAAGGTTCAATTCGGCAATAAAAAACAATAACACACCTAGAGTCCTCCGCAATAAACCAGATAGAGTAACAGAGAAAAAATTTTCTAGAGAAATTCAATTCCTTTCTTCACATTGTGCTGTTTGAGTTCTTGCCCTTAAACCGCACGCGCAATCCGTCTTTTTGAGAAGGACTGTATTTGAAAGCGTGGTTCATAGACAACTCAACCACCCACCCCGCCCCTGCCGCTCCGTCACACCCTCACGACTTAACCGCACCTAACAATAAAATCATAACCTAAAATGTAGCTATTAAAAACTCTTGAGAGAGCCATTCAATGCCTCTGGAATGATAATTTTCATTCAAATCTTGTTTTAGTTGTTGTGCCATGATTGTGGCTCTGCTTCTGCCGATTGCGCTGCTGAACCGATCCCTATTTTTAGCAAAATATACCTTCCGTAGTGCGTCACTGAAATCGATGACAATGAAAAAACGGTATTACTGAATGAACAATTAAACTCGTAAATAGTTACTCATTTGTACCCTTAAGTGATCCTTTGGCTTGATTATTAGTAAATGAGAGGTTTCCAACGCAGCTTTAACTCCATAACAGCTGCGAATTGCATCTAATCAACGGGATTAAATTTAGAGTAGATAAATGTGGTTCTGTAGATAAAACTGAAATGGAAACACATACGCGCCAACGACAACACGTCAGAGTCATTCATAGTAAAATACCCAAGGCTTGAAAAATATCCACTGCCAGATAAACATAGCCACTCCTCTTTGTTGAACAACCAAAAAATGGGAGCAAATAATCGCTTAACTTCATGCCAGTCTGGCCGTCCGGCTGCCGCCATTATTTGCAAGAATGTTGAAGGCTGGCATGAAGAACAGAATGTTTGATCCTTACCAACGGCATGCACGAAATGATATGCAACATCTCGTAGTTGTCCGGCTGGTTTGATCGTCATATCTTTCAAAACCTCAGCCAGTACGCATTTGATTCCACGCGGAGGGAAGAAAACATACAATCTGCGGTTAGTCTGAGCAGATACAAATACCCCAAGTTGAATATCCTAAAGCAAGTGTCTTTGTTTTTGGAGGGCATACTATCACTTGCAAGTCAACTAACATGGAATTTCATTCCGTCCCGCGTATGATCATCAATAAGCGCTTTATCGACTTTTATTGTAGCAGCGAACTGTCTGTTGGAGTTACAGTGAAATGATCACTGTTTGGAAGAGAAAACTCGAAGTTCGCTTTCTAAACACTTACAAACATGGATATTCCTGCAAGCAATTCAAACCAAGCTTTTTCACCCTCCTTGCTTGAGTCATAAGCTCAAACCAACTAACTTTAACCAACTAACGTTCTCGTATCTCTTATAAGTGTCATCGGAATTCTTCATGAAGTAACACACCATCGCCAAGATATCCACGGCACCGTTCATATCGCGTTATATCTGAATATGCATATAGATTCAATTCATCAACAGAGCACGATCCAATTCATGAATGAAGTCTCCTTGGACTCTTTGCGATAATATCATTTCCCTTCAGAGGTAACTTACAATGGAAATGCACGACCTTGAGCAGGCAATCCAAGATGAGACCTATATGAGTATTGAATTTGACAACACGATATTACTTACTGGCTTGTATTCTGCTAAATGGCTGACAGAAGCTCAGAATTCCAGGAAAGATGGTTTCCAAGCAAGGCGATGTGGAAAGGATGCCTAGGAATTGTGGCGTTTACAGGCTGTCTTATGCAGTTCGCTACGCTGACTTCATATTAGTTTTCACCATTCCTCTGTCTCTATCGGGAGTTTTCGCAAGGTGACGTGATAACGCAGTATGAATAAGGTGGTAGGGCCTACCGCAAATACCCATCGCACCTATAATCCAGAAAAATTCCGCATATTTATAAAGAGCGGATTTGTTGGGAAACGAGCTTTATCTATACGAGCTTGGGCAAGCATATAGGTGAACTCAAAAGGTCACCTCTCTCAGAACTGGTGCTTAAACATCATTTCTTCTGAAAAAGGACATCTCTGGATCCATTTCAGCTCGGAATCGTTTGCGTCGACCATAATTCATGACCTCAAAAATTAGTCATTTTAGCGGATCATATTCCTCACGTTCCTAGCACTTACATCTGAAATCTGATTTTGACTGGTCTTTCTTTTACTAAAACGGTACGAATCTGCACTGCGAAAAACAAAGTAATGATGATATCAAACCAAGCATAACCTCGTAGGTAGTTACTTTTGATTTTGTTGAGTCAACTCAGCAGAACGTGGACTCGACGCTCCTGAATGTAGCCTGTGAGGACTTGTCTCCACGTCAATAAAGTCTTCATCCTCACTACATAAGCTGACGGTCAGCTTAGTAATTAACATCAAATGGATTAGTAAGTATTTCACATTTCTCTTCGACCTCGTACGACGAAGTCATCTTCGTATTCGCATATATCAAATGCTCGCTTTCCAGAAGCGGATTGTTGGAAAATGGAACAAAATCTACTGGAACTCTTTAGTACCAACAGGATAGCATAATCATACAAACTCGAAAACCTTGTGTTTCAGAAGCGGTGTCTTAGCTCAGGGTGGTTCCCGTGTATTTGACGTGAGAAGAATCTAGGGACGTTGCTGATTACAAAATATGCATTACAACTCAGAGCCCCTAGAAAACTCCCTTCTTAAATCGCCTCATAATTGAGGAAACATGCAGCCGGCGTTTCTTTAGCTCGAGCACGGAGTTGCGCCGCGTCGGATTGTTGCCATCGCTGTAACTATGCGAAGTCATACACGAGAGGTGTTGAATTCGCCCTACTGTGTATTTTTTTTTCTCGAGCCGTCACCCAAAAAAAGGGTTTCGGTACAAAATGAAAACAACATTCGAGTCCTCAGCTCAAATAGTCCCCTATGCAAAGACTCAGCATTTTTTTGAATATTTTGGCTTAGTGAAAGTAGGTTGAATAGTACCAAACATTGAACAGAACAAGGGGTAGCCATAGAAGCCAACAATCAGCATCGATTCAAATTTTTGGTGAGGAGAGAACGAGAATGCAAAGAAGTTACATCGCTGCCAGTATGACGAATTCAACCCCTCTCGTGCATGAGTTCATACAGTTGGAGCGATGGCAACAATCCGACGCGGCGCAACTCCGTGCTCGAGCTAACGAAGCGCCGGCTGCATGTTTCCCCAATTATGAGACGGTTCATGAAGGGGGGTTTCTAGGGGCGCTGACTAGGCGAATGCATATGTTGTGATCAACAACGTCCCTAGATTCTTCTCATGTCGAATACATAGAAACCACCCTGAGCTGAGACACTGCCTTTTTTAACATAGACTGAATAACTTAGAAACAAATGAATAAACTATTTTAGAACATAAACAAACTAACTTGGAAACAGCAATCGCCAACCCACCTGACTCCATGCACTGGCGCGATCTTCACTGACCTCAGACCTTGACGTTGATGGCGGTTATAACTGATGTTTAGACTGTTTTGTTATGCTTGATCTTCAACAAGCGAAAGCAGGGAGTCACCACAAATTTTGATCGGCAATGCTTTGGAATCGACATAAGCTGAGAACGTAATTAAAAAGGGATAGAATGTTACTTTAAAATGGGTAAGATCTACACGGCGTAGGTATTATGCAATATATATGTAGTATGAACGAGATAAGCATTAGCAGATGCATGCAAGCAAAGCGTTATAATTCTTTATCGATAAAACAACAGAATTGTAAATAGACGCAATATACATCAGTGGTCATGACAAATAGCACTTTGTGATCATACAACGTTCAAGAACAGTGAGGTCTCCATGAAAGATGAAGCACGATTTGATGCCGGAAACTTCTGAATAACACTGCTTTACCAAGCACTCTACTCATCGTATAGAGATGAGCTTTTCGTCCAATACCCCACAGACCACAAGATCTTCACATTTTACAATCCCTAAATTTCCACCATAGACTCCTTGCAAGGGTACCGAGAGTTGCGAATAACGGTAGTAAGACTCGAAAATTGTCGTCTAATGTCTTCTCTTCTGTCTTGTGATAAAAAAACGCAAGGTTAGCGAGTTTTCGTTTTCCGTTTCCATCATGATATGTGAGGGATGAATTGTCAGTTTTCTCAGAACCATTGTATTCTCTGCAGGTGTATACAATTCCTCTGTTGTGAACTTTTTAGTAGATAATCGCATCAGATGGAAGCATGGATTTCTCTTCGGTAGTTAGGGCAGAGTAGGGAATTGTCGTTATCGACAAAATAGGAATCGGGGATTTGTATGTGCGCAAGTATTCGACAACCCTTAGAGGAGGATGGCCCATCAACGTTCTTTCCCGCAGTTCACCATAGACCTCCTTTTGTATGAGGAACCTAAACACCAGCAAATAAGATGACGTAACAGTTTATTATATGCGTACTTTAACCTTCTGGGCATCATTGACAGTCTACTTCGCGTTATAGCGCTGTTGATGTTCCCCTGAATGAAGTGGTTCGCTGCTTCACCTCCAGAAGTGCTTAAATCCACGATTGACCCTTTTATTTTGTACACCTGTGGCAGGTGAAACAACAACTCCTAAAACACGAAAAAATGTACAGACCTTTTGAATAGCTCAAATTAATAAAGACAATAAGCTTACATGTGCTTTTATCGTGATTTTATCACCCATAACTTCCTTGTACACACATGCAATTTGTGGGCAGATACGCTCAAGAAAAGCTACTCCATATGATTCGAAGCTAGAGTAATGAAGCACCATGTCGATCACTGCTACTCCCAAGACACATACGCACCAGATCGAATATCAATGAAATGATTGCCGATAGCTAGCGGCAGTAGGCAGCTCAAAAATAGCTGAACAAATCATAACTATCAGATCATTTCGGAACATCTATGTTAAAAAAAGTAGCGGATCTTCCGTTCACATCTGACACCTATACGGCGCCTATCATGGACTTGGCCTACGGTATATCCTGTATTTCCTACCAATTCCTTACCATCAGCTAGGGTAAAGACGAATACTGGGGTCGTATGAGGTATGGATGAGGTTGTTGAGAGATAGCAATTTGTATCCAAGAGGGAGTGGTCGCATTCTCGTCATTTGCAAAACTAGCACTCTTACAATTGAGGAAAATCATTGTAGGGGAAAATATTGAACGGATGAGGTGGATTAGTGTTATTATTGGTCCACCGCTGACCCCAGCTTATTCCACCCTTGTCCCCAGATGACGGTGTTCGCCCTCACTTGCACCACCGTTAGCCCACCATTGTTATCAATCCCATAGTGGGCCCCCTATTTCCCCACGGTGGGCCCACCATACTTGGAAAACCTACGGTGGGACCACTATTTGCCCACCATTCGCCAACCGTTACCCCACGGTTCGATTTTTCCATGTAAACACTTTTTGAACAGCTGCTGATACTGGTAAGAACCGTATATAAGGCGACTGCGGAGTGTGAAAGCCAGAATCTTGTCTCCGCTCAGGAGGAGACTAGACGAGCCCTACGGGACTTGTCTGGCCAGCTGTGGCTCGTTGGAAACCGCGGCCCAGCGAACGGTCAGACAAGATGCGTAGGACGCGGTCGCGTGCGAACGCATCGCGGATGTAGACATCCGCGCGTGACCGCACAGCCCACTGGGAGCTTGCGCATGGCATCCGGGCTCTTGCGCGGGCACCTGGATGCCTGTGCTGTTTCTGGACCAGGCAATTGCGCACAAAGCGCATGCATGTTCAATTGGAAAAGACCCCAATATGTCACTAGAAATCTTCCGGTTTGCCCCCTGAAGCGCCCGGATTAGCCCACGGTGGGCCCACTGGTAGCCCATGGTGGCCTCTCTATTAGCCCATGGTTGATATGGCGAATATTAACCATGGGATAACGGTGGGTCCAGCGTGGTATGAAAGTTCAGAGAAGAATGGCTGTTAGTACGCAAACATAGTGTAGTCGCGATTCGAACTTCAGCAACTAAGGTGAATCAAGTTATAGACAAAACTAACCGTCTCTATTTGAAGACCAGTAGCAAATGTTAAAGCCGCATGGCCGTATATAGGAAAATTGAATGGCACTTTCTGAGCGTAGGCGAAGCGATCAAACAACCGCATTGTTGGTAGTGCGACGAAACAGCAAAAAGTCCTCCAGATGTACTTGCACCATACTTCCAAATAAGGGCGTCTAAAATAGTTTTCCACACCCAGAGCAATAACGTTTGCGAGTCATGTGGGGAAATAGTTAGAAAATACCAACATTTCACAATGTTCCTTAGGACTCCTTCTGTGAAATTATGTAGGTGATCGATTCGACAGTTGTACACAAGGCACTTTCTCTTCATTCTTGGTTCTATCCCACCACGAAACCCATTATTACCCCTACGAACATCTAAAATTGTAGCATGATTATTTCTCGAAGCACGTCTAGCTAAAATCATTTTTCTTTATCCCTCTTGCTTCTTCTTTTTGAAAACGAGTCGGTAGATTTGACTCTGCGAATGGGGGATATTAAAAACATGAGCGAACATGAACCAGACCATGCACCTGTAAAATAAAGTGTCACGTAACAGTGATACGAACAATTTGGAAAGCACAATTCGTGCCTTACCTACACCCTTTTAATTGCACACAGTCGAAAAAAAAATGTACGGGGTGACAAGAAATTATGGAACGGAATTTCATTTGGTTTTTTCTCGTAAGATGAGCCGGTTGAAATGACTTCGACTACATATTCCTGTAGCCACTGATCTACATTAGAGATGCGATCTACAGAAGATTTGAGGTCGACAACTGTTCTCATGACAGAAAGCGGGAATTGAGTTCTGGAAATATCGGGTTTGTTGAATGTTCCACATCCGAAGTTTTCGAAAGCTCTGAAGCGCTTTCAAAAGTCAGGGACCAATGAGGATCGCCCGGAAAGGGGGTCGATCTAGACCCTCAAATAACGTAGGTAACCAGAAAAAAGTTCCCAGTTGGATTGAAAGAAAGCCGCGAGCTTAAATTAATTCCACGAGAATAATGGCAAGGGCGATTGGGATCTCGAGAGAATCTATGCGGATGATTCTCAGGGAGTCTGGACTGAAGGCGCACAAGGAAGTGGAAGGTCACGTGATTACTGAGCAGGCAAGAGGTTGCGGAAACGTTTTGCTGCTGATCGGCATCGGGCTGTTTTCAGACAAGAAATGGTTCGACATCGAAAAAGCTCACAATCACCAGAATGACCGGATATGGTCGAAGGGGAAGGTAGCACTGGAGGAGAGGATGATATATCTTACTTCTTATTAATTGGCACTTCATGTGTGTGTGTCTGTGCACGAGAACCAGGCCCCGTCGCCAAAAACTAACAGCACCATTGTGTTCAGCCCATCGAGTTATGTACGAAAATGTGGTAAATTTTGATTTTTACCTTGATTTACAGGTGCTTCGGGCCACTTTAGTCATGTTCAGACATGTTAATTTCTCTCAGTGGCCGACCGTTGTGTTTACCACAATTGGAATGGATGAGATAAGCCCAGACAGTATAAAAGGGAAGAGATGGGTGGGACGTCTTTACATCGCAGAGAAGGAGCCAGGAGAGTGGAGAAGGCCACGGATGAGGGGCGAGCAAGCACTGCCGCAGTAGGGTTCCGCCGGGTTCTGGAAGTGGAGATAACGCTATGCAAAAGGTCCGCTTCTGTAGCAACGGTTTCCGAACGTCGAGAAAAGCCTGGAGAAGGGTCCAACGTGGAGATAAGGGTGCGCCGGCGTCCAAAAGATGGAAAACGCCTGCAGACGGGTCCAACGATGTGGTAAGGGTGCGCCGGCGTCCAAAAGTGGCTAAACGCCTGGAGTCGGTTCCAACGGTGGGATAAGGATGTGCCGGCGTCCAAAAGTGAGGAAACTACTGGAGTTGGGTCCAACGTTGTGATAAGGGTGTGCCGGCGTCCAAAAGTGGGAAAACGTTTAAAGACAGGTTCAGCGGAGTGATAGGGTGCGCCGGCGTTCAAAAGCAGGGTATCGCCCGGAGACGGGTCGAACAGTGTCATATAAGGTGGAAAGACGTCTCTCGACTGTTTCACAGCTGTGGAAAGGTGAAGCCAGAAAGCTCGAATGTGCGAAAAACGGGAGGTTTGTTAAATGTGGGATGGCCGGCATGGTGTGAGGAAGATGTCATAAGAAGACAACGCGAGCGAAGCAAGCACAAAAAAAAGTCTGAGAGTCCGGCGTTAGCCGGACGATCAGGCTGGTAGGAGGTAAAAACAGAAACAAGCAGTCATCTGGGCAGGAGTAACCCCCACCGGCAAGACTCCTCTCTTATTCGTACCCGAGGGAGTCAAGGTCCAAGGATCTTAGTGCCGTGAGATCCAAGAAAACAAAGCTGTGACTTGGGCCAGGCAGCATTCTGGAGAGGAGGTGTAGACCTTCACACAGAATGGCGCCCCCTCTCATAAGTCCGAAGGATCGCGAGAATGGATCGCAAGGATCTTCCCGGACTTCATCTCAGTGGGCATAAGACCTCAACAACCTGGTCATTCGCCAGCAAGTTCACCCGTTTCGAACCCGCTAGACTACTCTGTCTGAGACATACTGGAATAATTTGCCTGTGCGAAGTCCCACTCTACTGTTGAAGCCCTGAGAAAGGAGTTGGGGGAAACCTTGAACAATTTTCCTGCGGACATCATCGCCAAAGAGGTGCACGACTTTCCAGGACGATTGAAGAAGCGCATCGGAGCAAATGGCAACCATTTTGAACAAGGCTGATCGCTATGATGGATAGTCTCCCAATATGCACAAACGAAGTACTTGCCTTCGATTACTATGAAAAAACATGGCACGAAAAATCCGTTCAATAATTTTTTGTCACCCTGTAGAAGGATTGGAATCACAGTGCTACCAGATCCCTCTATAAACTTCCTGAATCTTCCTTTCGAAGCGACCGAATGTGAGTTGAACCTATTCCGAATTTTCTCGTTGACAACTTCGATAGAGGAATATTCACAAGCAGCTATTTGCTCGACTTGGACTCGAAGTTCGCTTCGACTCCAATTGAATGTTGGAGAATTAGGGCTGAAATTCGCTAGTTGCAGGACAGTATTGTGCACCTTTCATGGAAACGAAAACTAACCAGTGGTTCGTCTTCAATTTGACATCAAACGAAAACTTCGACAAAATCTACTAGTAGTTAGTCCCAGGCCGTGAGTTAGCAAACCCATCAGAGATCGCACGCGACTAGCCTTCTTTTCGTCACCATCGTTAGTAGGAACCGTTTCGTATGAAGCTTCACTTTCGAAGGAGTAAGCGGAAGAAAGAAGTTCCTCACCCTGGATCGACAAGTGCGAATCAACTATGTGGACTATCGCCAACAGATCACCGTCGCATACAGTCTGGTAGCATACACAGGGCCCATGATGTGACATTGGCTGCAATTACGTCCGCCTGATTTCTAAGCCTACTTCACTAGGTTTTGATGTGAATTTGGTGTCATTCCTTCTATTTTGGCGTGCTGCATCGATCATGTGCCCCCTGTGGGCTACCAGACCATACGTTTGAAAGAACGCCCACTGCCCGGCTTTCTGAACAATGATATCGATAGGCAACGGTTTGTAATTGCATCGCAGTTACTGCTCAATATGCTCACGTCTGCTGTGAGAAGGTGATACTTGATCATTCCACAATTCCATGTTTCCAATTCGTCAACTCTGCATTTCCTACAAAGGCAGCTTGCGAAACAAATCCGATAGATAGGTCAGGGATTGTAGTAATATAAAAAGGAGGAGACGGGTGTGGTGAGGCTCGAAGGAGATAGAAAATCTCTAGTGGATAACGAAAAGCAGGGCGCTGTGCATCGTCGTTTAGCAGGCTTCTGAAAGTGCGGAGACAGGTTCACAGTGGCGGTAAGTGTGCGCCGGCTTTTAAAAGTCCAGGACGGGATCACGGGTGTTGTGATGGTGCGTCGCTGTCTAAATAGGGGGAAACACCTGGAGACAAGTCCAGCACTGTCGTAAGGGCGCTCCCAAAAGTGGGAAACTCCTGAAACAGGGGCCGTCGTGATAATGGCGCGCCGTCCGCAGGTGCTACTGGATGCTACATCATCGCTTTGCTAGTGCCCAACAGAGTCAAATTCCAAAGTACAGCAGTAGGTGATGTACTAACCATGTGATTCCGTTCCCATCATTTTCTTTCCATGTGGTTCTCACCAGTCTCATCCCATTTCGGTCTCGGCAGACCGCAACGTCCTCTTTTATATGTTTGAACTACTATTAAAACCTGATCAAGCACAGCAGACAGAAAGATGAGCTATTTCCTGTGGTTTATATTGAGTATATTATCTATTGAGTCGATGATATATAGCAGCAAATAAACATTTAACAAAATGCCCTGCTCTTTTCCCTTTCCTTAAGAAATCACCTCAGAATGCTTTCTTTTCAAGCAGAAGTAATAAAGTGGATAAAGTGGTCTGCGTTGATCAATCCCGTCACGAGGGATGCGCCACGCATTCGACTTCATTTGAGCAACGTAGAGGCGTTGAATGCGAATGTTCCCTATACAGTGACTTGCAGGGGTCATGCGATGAACCAAGTCAGTGCTTCATTCTCGCAGATTCCTCTGGTACCAATTTACCGACCCCGGAGGGATGGATGGCTTGGCTGCCCACGGGCGCGGGATCGAACCATCGACTGTGTGCGTGCGCAGCGAGCCTCTTACCACTGCGCCACACGCGCCCTCAGAAGTATAGTGGTGAGTATCCGCGTCTGTCACAGAAGTAGTATACATCGCGAAAAGCCCCAACTTGAAAACCAAATTTGATGATTAATGAAGATTTACTAATGTCCGAATTTACCCGGATTTTAGACGGAATTTAAGCGGAAACCGGCGGTCAACCAGATTTAACCGGAATTATCCGGAATTTCGGGTAAATCCGCCGGTGATCCTGAAAATGCACGATTTGCACGATACTTAGCCGGAAATTACGCTGAAACCGGCGGAATTTCGCGAAAATACATTATTTACACGGAGTTTCGCAGGAAATCAGGCAGAAACCGCCGGTGTACAAGTACCAGAGGAAGTAGAAGAGGTCTTACACTCCGAGCACCCTATGATCATAGGGTGCTCGAAGTGTAAGACCTCCCCTACTTCCCCTGCGATGAACAAGGACCCTCCGCATTGTGCGCATTACTTGACCCGTGGTCTGCGAGCCGTGTTTCGGTCTTTTCTTCGACCTCAACTAGAGCTTTGAGGAACTGGTGTTTTTTATATCTCTTGTACTGGGGGATGTATCATCGTGAGGAAAAATGGGTGTAGCCAATCACTCTGATTGGAGCACTCGAGCCCCCCGTCACGCCCATCTGTTTGAACCCGGACGGCGTCAGTCCCATAACATGGTCTACTTGTGCTTAGCGCCGTACGGGTCGAACACATGGGCGTGACGGGCAGCCCAAATGCGCCAATCAGAGTCGCCTGGTTACACACCCTTTTCCCTCACGATGATACACACCCCTTGTATCGCATGATTCACTCATTTGTATTGTTATTATTGCTGTTGCCGCTTGCGGTAATCGACAACGTTGTCAGCGTTAGTAGTATTATCATTGCTGTTCATTGTTTGAAGTGAAGTCTTATTGAATGAAGTCGTTTTGATTTTTGTGGTTATTCTATTTGTGTTCAGTTGGGTTGGGTAAGCAGTAAGCGATGCGCTTACCCAGCCCAAGAGGATGAACGCAGCTATATCTCCGTTCTTGCCGCTACGATAGCAGGACTAACGCGGAATATGGCTGCGTTCCAGCTCTGACATTGCTGCCATTCTAGATTCATGTGCTGCCATCAACGTGCTCCCCTATTTTAGCAGCAATCGGGGGACGATGGCAGCAATGGAGGGGACGATGGCAGCAATGGGGGGAAAGGCCACGCCCAATTTGGGGTTTGAAACCGAAGTATTACTGCTGGAGAAACGCGTTCGTGCTGCCATTGGGCTGCTCTGTTATCTGAGGAGGTCAAAAATTCGTCGGCTTCATTGACACTCGCTATAAATTCAGGTTTTTATTGTTTTTCTACTGCGTGACCCCACCAACAGACCCCACTTGTGCTCCACGTAACCCTACATCACTTCGGAGACCATTCTAATGTGTCGGAGATTTAAAAATCATTGCGACCAACAAGTTAAAACTTGTGCTTCTTGCCGAAACACCTCTGTGCTCTCTTCGTAAGAATGCACCAATATTCACTCCTTTCCGAACCGCCTGTACAGGGAGCATCAATCACGACTGCACCACTGGCATGCTCGCGCCCCAGTACCTGAGCACTGTTTTCCATTCCTTTTAACCCTTCCAAAAATCAAGTATCTCCATTATAAATGAAGCAGTTTTGAATAACGATGCGACGCCCTTGAATTTGGTTTGTGTTTTCCCATTCAACATTGTGTTTATCACGCACGAAGACCACGTTCAAACGAAAATTTGCGTGCAGATTGCAAGTGAAACGGATTACACGAAACTAGCCCAACCTGGTGGAAAATGATCAAATTTGTCTGTGCTTCGAATATCCGTGGGCTGTGATCAAGAGCCGCATAATTAAACGTCTTTTTACCGTCAAACCACATCACAGTGGAAATTGATTATGTGAGGAATGTAGAGGTAGTGCGTGGTATATGCTTCGCTCCCAACAACATGTTGTTCACTTATGGTGAGTTCTGCTTCGCTTAGTGCTCGTAGCGAATGCTCATTGACGTCAATTTTCTCTTCAAAATTTACTGCATTTATGTGGCTGACAATATGTTTGAAAAAGAGGGAACGATTCTCAAAAAGGTGGCCCCTGAGCCGTGGAATTATGGGACAGTGGGCCCAATCGGCTGACTACCAGAGACGACACTCACCAAAAAAAACTGGAATGAGTGAAACGGCAATGCATAAGGTATTACCAAGAGTAAATTTTGATGAGAAACGCTCGGCACAAAAATAGGAAGGATTTATCAGGTTGTTGCGAAATTAATTGCCGAAATAGACAGTCCAGTTCAAAATGCTGTAACTCTGTTCAAACT